>BQNB010038708.1:5687-48571 GCA_026074375.1 Tanacetum coccineum | reverse complement strand
AATTCCATTTTATAAGAGGTTGTTATGAGAAGAGACTAATAGAGGTTATCAAGATTCACACTGATCATAATGTTGCAGACCTTCTCACCAAAGGATTTGATGTCACCAGGTTTAACTTCTTAGTGGTGAGCATTAAAATGTTAAATCTGTTGCTACATTTGAGGGGAGGTTAAAATTATAAAGTTTGAAAAGTGTAGTAAGTACTTCTAGTTAAAAATTAATACTGCTAGGGTATTAATACTGGTAGTTAGGAAATAGTTAGTTCTAGTTAATGATATATTGTAGCATTTTTCTTGTTTTTGACTAACTATTTCAGGATAAGCATGGATTTGAGGATGGATAGAAGCTGTGCTGCCAATTCTACTCATATATGGTCTGTAAGTACTAAGTACTAGAGTTAATTCTGGTAGTCTATAAGTTAATTCTGGTAGTCTATAAGTTAATTCTGGTAGTCTATAAGTTAATTCTGGTAGTCTATAAGTTAATTCTGGTAGTAATGTTAAGTCTGGTAGATGACCGTTGGTGCTGGTGAGGGAAAATTGATTTTTCTTATTTAAATATTACCGTTAGAGATTTTTACGGCGCATACTTCTAAGATAGGTTTTCTATTTGGATAATTACTACACTTTATTCTATAAAATATCTTTCTTGCTCTAAAGAAACTTCTTTTACAGTCGGTCCAATAAGAAACCTTGTCATTCATCGATAAAAACTCAATTCTCTCTCTCTACCAGTACTTAGTCATTCACTCGTATCAAACCCAGCACTAGAATTTGAATTCTTACAATTTTTGTTCAACAACGTGTTCATATGCCATCTAAAGTACCACAGACAAGCGCATAATATGTAGCTTCCTGAAGAAACAAATGAAAGTGTTGGTTTCTCTGAGTAGTGGGATTTTATTAAGGACATCTCTCAAGTAATGCCTTAACTCATAATCCTACTATCCATGGACTCCACTAGTCAAACAGTTCTGGCAACTGTCACAGTCCTAAACACTTGCTAATGGGACTCAACTATTATGCTTCTATAGACTCTAAGAGTTTACTATTACTAGGCATCTGTCAGAAGTAAACTTCAATTGGCAATGCAACAGAAATTACATATTTTACTCTGATGCTGTAATATATGATGGATTAGCCACATTTGGGGTTTGTTACTTAGGGTTAATAACTTTTTGGAAAACGAATTTTACACTCAAAATGGAAATTTTCTATCCATCATATTTTACATTGCTTATGCCCTAAGTCTGGTGGATGGATCAATTAGGTAGTTTGTTGCTATCTGCATTAATCTGTCTATTTATAGTATGGTTTATTATTTCTTAAAATAATTTTTTGACTGGATATGGTTCATAACTTGGAGAGGTAATACAAAATTTTTAATGTGTATCCAGATTTTTACAAAATTATTTATGGACATTATCCTAAGATAAAAGAAAGTATTTAGCCTCAACTTTAACCAAAAAGCTTTTTGCAAACATGAAAAGGGGTTATGCAGGGGATATTGTACCATTGCTGCTTGCTATGTTGGCAGGTGCAACTATGGATCAAGGTGAAGGATTAGCACAACCGCTGGTAACCCATCCAAAACCCACTGTTGATCCACTACCATCCACATTCCCTACCACCTATTCCTATCACCACCTCTCAATCTCCGCCTCATCAATAACCACCGTATTCACGCTCATCAATCACATCCTATTTCACCACATCAATCACGCACCTCACTACACAATTTCTATCACCACCCTTATCACCACCTCATTCCTCACCCCCTAGGTCATATGAAGCACCTCTCCTGAGGTAAAACATAGGACAGTGTCTGAGGGCAGTATACAACTCAATGAATTGATGGTACTTGTACCTAGCTTGGTGACCAGGGTTATAGTTTGGAGAATGGTTGAAGGAAAAAACAGGACACTAGGGGACTGACTGTGGTTAAATTGGTAAAGAAGGTGAAATCTCTGGAAACAGCTTTGAAGAGGAAATCCAAGAAGGTGATTATGTCTGAATCAGAGAGTGAAGAACCAGAGGATCAGGGGAGGATAATTCAGGATATTGATGATGATCCTCTAGTATCTTTGGTTAGAGAATCCATGAAAGAGAAGTCAACAGATTTTGTTACTCCTACAAAAGCTTTAGGGGAGGCTCAAGAAGAAGAAGAAATCAGTCCTACAATCTTGGAGGCAGCTAAAACTTTGTCAAAAGTTGATTCTCAAAGTGTTAGCAAAGCAAAGTCGACTGATAAGGGCAAGAGATATAGGAGGAGAGCAAGGTCAATGGCTAAAAAGATTAATACTGGATTGGATGCTGAGGATGAGATTAATACTGGCAGAGTTGAGATTAATTCTGGTAGTGAAAATGTTAATACTGGTAGTACTAAAGTTGATACTGGTAGAACATTAATTAGTACTTATAGTATAATTCATTCTCCTAAAAAGGGTCAAAGAGAAGGAAAAGCTCAGATGGTTGAAGAGGATATCCAGGCTACTCATAAGACTAAAGAACAAATAGTAAGATGAAGCTATGTTTGGAGAGGCTATAAAGATTGCAAGCCTCAAATGGTGAAAGAAAGTTGCAAAACAAAAATTCTTTAGATTAGATGTTAGCCAAAAGGAGTGAGGAAGAACAGACATTGTCAAAGCAACAACTAAAAAGAAAGGCTGAAGTTCAAAAAGCTGCACAATTTTATACTGAAGAAGATTGGGATACCATTAGGGCAAAACTGGAAGGTAATACAGAGGTAGTCAAGAGTCTTCAGGGAGAAAATATAAGCAATGATGATTTTGCAAAAAGAATGGTGGAAATGATAAATGAGAAGAAGAAGTTCTATGCTGAACAAAAAGCTAAAGCAAAAAAGAGTAAGCCAATGACACAAGCACAACAAAGAGAGTACTATGAGTTGTAGTACCTTCATCAAGAATCAAGGTTTAATGGAAATGGTTCTCAATTGAAGAAGCTTTCTTTTTGGAAGGTTGAGACTGAATTTTGAAAAACTAATGAAGAGTATTGAAAGTTTTGTGCCCATGGAAACTGAAGCAAGAGGGAAAAGGCATGGATTACAGCTAGAACAAGAAACTTCAAAGAAACAGAAGATTGACATTGAGGATGCTTCAATCACAAAGGGAACAGATGAAGTTTTAAAGAAGAATGAAACTGATTAGTGCCTGTTAAGAAATTAGTGAATGAGAAGGAAGCTAAAGGCAAGAAAGGGAATAAATATTGCAAAGACTGCACAAGATGAGTTTAACAATGAAAGAGAAGAATTTGTGAAAGATAAAGTCAGAGATGCTTCATCAGAATCAGAGATTGGAGTAGATGATATTCCAACTGCTACAATTCTTCGTACTAGATGTTAATTGGAAGGATAATTACTCAATCAAGTCAAAGGATGCTTATTAGGATCATAAGAAAAGTGATTATGATAAAAATTTATTGTAAGCTTTGGAGCTCATACTTAAAGACTTTTAAGAGCGCAGGTTATAGAGTTGTACAGATTGGTGATAATGAAGTTATGGGGCAAATAGACCGGAAGAGATGTATGACAGAGTACTTTGGGGTGATCTCAAGACCATGTTTGATCCACCTCTTAGTGATGATGCAATCTGGAGTTTGCCACTTCAACAGAAGATAATTAATTGGAGGTACTATCCTACTTGTGCAGTACATTGTCTAACATTGGATGCATCTACTATATATATGTTAGCAGATAGAAAATATCCTTTGTCAAAAGATGCTTGCCAAGTGATGCTAAAGATGAAGCTTCTAGATGGGACAATGGATGAAGTTTGTTATCAAATCTGAAGATGATTGAGAAGCAAGTTGGGGATAACGAAAGTGATGAGTCTCTAGAGTGTGCATGTAAGCATATTTTTTGGAAAAGTGTGGACTATAATAGAAGTGAGAAGGGTTTGGGTGTTGGCTAACCACCACACAACAAATGGTCATCAGTTCACCATGCTTAATAGGCATAAGAACTGGCTAGTCCAAAGCAAACGGCTTTGGTAAAGACTTCTCAAATCCGTTAATGGTTGACAGTTTACCAAAATACCTGCATGGTAATCAATGACATAGTACTGCACTAAAGCATTGGCTACTCCAGAGCAAACGGCTACTGGTAAAGAGATCTCAAATCCATTGATAGCTGATAGTTTGCTAAAAACTATAAGGTTATCAATGCACCGTGTTATTGCAATGAAGCATTGACTAGTCCATAGCAAGGCTTAGGTTAAAGACATATCAAATCCGTTGATGGCTGGTTGTTTGCCAACAAATCTACAAGCCAACTTAGTTGGATGTTGTTGTGTAGCTGTGATGAAGTGAATCACAAAAGACTAAAAGATAAAAGTAGCTAAGGGACTTAAGAAATGCTTGGTTCAAAAAAATTCTCAAAAGCCCAAACTAAAGACAACTGAAGAAACTTGAAGTTAACAAGTGAAGTTCAAGTTTAGGGGAGGATTGTTAGGAATTTTGTATAACAGACTTAATCTGTAGTGTATTGTTGTTAGTTTGCTAGTTACTAGTTAGTTACTGGTAGAAGGATTATCGTAGTTAGTACTTAGTAGTGTTAAATAGTTAATACTGCTTATGTAATAGTTAAGTCTGCTTACACAGAAATTAGTTAGAGTTAAAGATATGCATTAGATATCTTAGGAAAGAATATGCATTATCTTTATACTCGTTTTGTAAAGCCCATATAGAGTTTCCTTAGTCTTTACAAAGGAACATAGGCATAGTTAGTAGTATAATTCTACACAAGACCATAGAGATCTATTAGTAATCATGTTTGTAATCTGTAACCTAGCAGATTTAAAGTTTAATATTAAGTTCTTTTGTGATATTTCTATTATTGTTCTTCTTTTTTAGCATTATTGATTAAGATTCTGTCATAATCAATAGTGTTAATTGTGTTTCATTATTGTTGCTTCTAGAAGTATCTATAGGTGCAAACCTTTTTGCAAGCTGAAGCTTTGATCTATCAGTAATCGATCCTAAAACTTGGTCATGTACATTCTGTATTTAGGTCATTGGCCGACGTCATTTATTTAAATATTTATTTTGTCTCGTCCGCGTTTTACTTTTATTTTTTTTATAGTTAAATCGCGTTAGCTAAAAAATTTTCTTTACGTAATCGGTGGCACCCAAACAAATTAAAGTTTTCGTTAAGCAAGCATTATTATTATTTTTCGAATGTAATAATCAACTTTTTATATTATTTTTTTTATTGAATTAAGTAATGCATTTACGTTTCGCCACATTTAAATACGTATTTGGCATACCCGGTGCACCAAATACATAACTATACCTCAAACAATCCACTATTTTTACCACAATACCTAAAAAAATTTACAATTTTACCACTTTTCTTACACTTGCGTCCACCTACTTAAAAATGCCTAAGAGTTGCAAATTACCGTTCATGTATATGATCATGTATATCTTTCATTCTCTAAAACTAAAATTCCAATACCACCATGTGCTTCAGTATCCTTTACATAAAATATATAGATACAAAAATTGTGTCCTGTTCCACCCCTAGATTCACAGGCCAACACAAGGGACCTTTTTGCACCAAATATTCTTAGAGCTAATGCTTACAAACTCGCATATCCTTTCATGTTTTCTTGTAATAGTATTCAAGACCTTCCTAATAGTAACCTTGACTAACTTAGATTATATATAGAAGTAAAATACTAGTCTTTCATATACACGTTAACTAGCAAAACTTGAAACAATTCTTTTTTCTTCCTCTCTACCTATCGTACGATTTTTACATCAAGAAACCATCTATATTTTTTATTTTGGCAAGCATACAAGTAATTCTAGGTTTCATCCCTAAGGTGATTAGAAGTATTTTGGGAGCTTGGTATATTATTTTTACAATAGGTTAAACAGAATCTAAGGTTTTATTATTAGGGATCGATTTGGATTTGGTTTTGCTTCTTCGTCATCCTACTCACTCTTTTAAGGTCATCTAAAACTCTAAGCTCTTCATTACTACATTTACATGTTTACATAATAGTTATTTTATTAAGTCACCACCTAGCTTTTATTTTCATGTGTTATAAAATAAAATAGATATATTATTATAAGGACATAAATATTGGACAATCATTTTGGACATGACTAAAAGGACTCTAAGTATGTAAAACAACATGTTACAAGGTTACCTAGAAGGTTTGTACAAAAATAAACAAGTTATAAATTTATAAAACACATTTTATAAATTATAAAACCTAAGGGGCTGTTTACAAAACTTTCTGTTAAGATCGAATTTTATAAAATTTCGGCCATGTTGTTATTGATAGTTCATTTCACAAGGATCGTAAGATATATAAAGTAACACTAAAAATGGAGTTATACGAGTTAAGATACGACTGGTTCAAAGATAGACATTATATATACAAAAATAAAAAAACTATAAAAGCTGTGAAACTGTGTACGTTTCAGCAGCCGCTGAAGCTCACTTTCGAGGGCCTTCGGGTCTGATTGAGCCGAAGTGTAAAATAAAATTACAAAGTTGTAGGAACGACATTTTTACATGAATCCTGCGATTTTCATAATTTTCGGATGTATAGTTGTAAAATAGACACTTTTCTGACATAATTAGTGTTGGTGATTCGTTATTAATAAAAAATTTTGCAAACATTTCTAGATCACTATATATAATATTTTTAGTTTCTCTAAGTGTTTTTAACTTTATAAATATTATTTTATAAGACGATTAAACTACTTATACGACAACATTATACGAATAATAAAAACGTTAAATCAAGTATTTTTAACAAATAAATAAATTATTGGACAAGTATACTATTTTTCCAAATACGAATACATAGACATTTATTTTCAAGATACATCTTTTTATGTGTTTAATTTAATAATCAACAAAGAGTTTTAGGTGGCGACTGTTCAAATAATACTTGTGACTGCCGATTATATTAATGCATTATACTCTTTACAACCTTATATTCAATTGGGTTGCATTCAGACTTGTCCGTGACGTTTTCACTTATTTAATATTCACTATCCGTTCATTCACTTGAGGTGAGTTCATAGCCCCATTTCTATCTACTTGTTTTTCAAACTCTACGGGGTGAAATTACATGCTTGTTTTACTATGGACAAGATGTTTTAAATATTGTTATGCTATCCAGTTTATTTCCTGGATATTATTGCCTAGTTAACGCTTGCCAATAAAAGTCCCTACCAAATCATGAACCGTTAATTGCTAATGTAGTGAGCGCTAGTGTTGTGGATAGATCTATCGGGACTGACAATCCCCACCTGGAATTTCTAGTCACAAGTTGATCATGGTGCATTTAACATTTAGAGAAACTTGTAGGCTGTTTGACAGACACCCTATACTTATTTTGGGGCACTGACAGTTAAGGTTTCGGTGTCATGAGCTTAGTGCAATAATACATGTTTTGGACTACTGAACTTGTTTCATAGTCTACCGTTACTTAAATCTTGTGGTCCACTCTTTTACCGATAAACCTATGAATTCACTCAACCATTGTGTTGACTTTTAGCATGTTTAATTTCAGGTCCTAAGGTGTGATTTCTGAAAGGGAGCTGCGGGGATATCATGAAGATGGATTTTGTGTTTTCTTTAAATTCGATGCACTCTTTAACTTTTAAAAACCTATGTCATCTTTTGAAACCGTGAAACTTTTGTGTAACAAATGTATGTTGAAGTTTTATGACGCTTTTAAGTATGTGGGACCTAATGTGAAAACTTTGATATTTTATAATGCATCGAATGTACTTAATTAAAACGTTTCTTTGAGGTCGTTTTTTATATCTTGTTTGTTGTACTATGACGTGGGCACCCCATTGTTTTCATCCGCTGCTACCTGATTTTGGGGGGTTTCAGATTGGTATGAGAGCCAATTGTTGCTAGGGAAAATGGGGTCATTTTCAAAACCTAGTCTATAACCAAATTTTTTTAAAAAGATTTTCATTTCTTTTATTTTCAAAATACAGAATCCTTCATCGCTTATCCGATTATCGCGCGCGTATTCCCCGATCTCTTTAATTTTCCGATTGTCATTATTGTATTATATAGTTTATATATAATATTCGGTTTAAATTTCGATCCCTTAGTGTATCTTCTAGCGTATTACTTTTCATTCGTATCGGTCGATTATATAAATATTGACCATTTTGATTAATGATGTTTATTTATAAGAGCATCACCGTTTAAATTATAAAATTCAAATTTTAAATTGTTAAAATAACTATCATTGTGAAAATTTAATTCTTGCGCTATGTGATTCCATTATAAATTGCATACGGTATGATGATAAATTCGTGTGTATTATAATTATTTTTTTCCTCAGTTTTGTATCGTGTACTCGACGAGACGTACTCTTACAAATTCTTAACGAAATTTGTACTCGTATTGTTCGAACAGAATCATGCCGCCAGAAGATGAAAAGGAAAATCTGTTAAGAGGTTGTGAAAACGTGTGGCTAAAGCTATTTGAAGGAATACGAAAAGTCTAAGACAATTTAGATAGTGCTGAAGTTAGGATTGGAACACTGGGAATGTTGGAGGAACTGTGAATGTGCAGGGTTGTTCGCACAAGACTTTTATGAATGGAAAGCCTCACTCTTTTAATGGAACGGAGGGTGTTGTTGGTTTAAGGCGTTGGATAGAGAAGGTGGAGCAAGTGTTTGAAATTTGCAAGTGTGTTGAAGAAGATAAAGTTATGTTTGCTGCTAGTACTTTCGAAGGTCGTGCGTTAACATAGTAGAATGGGAATGTGCACACCCTAGGACTCGTCAATGCTAACCGTATTCCTTGGACTGAATTCAAGACGATGATGACTACAAATACTGCCCAGCAACCGAAATCCAAAGATGGAACAAGAACTTTGGACTCTGACTCTAAATAGAGTGATATGAGGCTTATAGCAATTCGTTTCCTACGAAACTGGTTTGAGGTGTCTGAAATTGAGTTGCCGCTAAAAAGAAGAGTATTGAAAAGTACGTTCGTGGTTTCAGGAAAGAATCAAAGGAAATATCACTTCTTCAAAGCCTGCAACTCTGCATGATGCCATAACATGGCCCGTGAATGGTTGAGCAGCAGTTCAGGGTGATTGGGCTACTAGGAAATTGGTGAAAGCATAAAAGGGAAAATGGGAGTCCACCAAAGAAACACCAACACCAATAACCCCAACTACAACAACAACAACTGCAACCGAAACAACAACCATCACCAACAACAAAACAGGAGGCAGGAAACTGCCAGGGCCTATGCTGTAGCCTTAGCTGAGAGTAGGGGTTATGCTGGGAATCTACCAAGGTGCAACCGTTGCAACTCTTACCACAATAGGCAATGCCCTCCAAAGTGTACTGAAGTGACAAAGAACTGGTTCATAGGAGATAGACTGCGAAGTTAGGGGTTCAGGATGTTAGGTGTTACCCCCTAAAGATGTGGTTGTTATGGATTGCGATGAAAAAAGACATTACAAGGACAGTGTCCAAAGGAAGGATCAGCAGAATGATGAGGAGCTCTTTAGGAGAGCTTATGTGGTGTTGAAATCCACATCAAGAATCCGAATGTGGTCGCGGGTTCGTTTCTTACTTAATTGATCCACTTACGCTTCGTATTCTCTTTGATTCTGGTGTGAAAAGAGTTTTCTGTGATCTTCGCTTATTATCATTTCTCTTCTTATTAGTTACACACAGCTTTTTTGATCTTTACCTATCCGCTTTATATTACTAGTTATGAAGTAGATGTTAGCGAGGAAATGTGGTTAGTACCAACACTTTTTACGAGGTTGTACCTTAGCTTTTGTATATGCATTGTTTCAAATGGACCTACTCACCGACCCGACTAGGAAGTTTCGATTTCATATTGGCATGGACTTGGTTTGTCTTCCACCGATGCTCATTGATTGTTATGAAATGATTGTCGTTTCCTCTTCCATGATTGGACGTGATTCTGGCACTGTACAAGCGACGAGGCAAAAAAGGATCCTGGATCTACTTGCATGTATCAAGGACCTGTTAAATAAGCTGATGACATTCGGGTTGTCCGAGACTTCCCTGAGGATTTTTCGAGATGATTAGGCAGGTTTACACCTCCTTTGCCGAGAGATAGAATTCCGATTGATCTGATTCTTGGCGAGTTGCTCAGTTGTTTAAATCGCCATTTACCGATTAGCTCCGTCAGAGAGGTCAGAGGGGTTTTGGTCGAACAGCTAAAGGAGCTTCAAGTGAAATAGGGCTTTATTCGACCCTGTCATTCTCACATGGGGGAGCCACCGTGCTTTTGTCAAAAAGACAATGATGGTTTTGCCGATGAGAATGTGTAATTGAATTATAGGGAATTAAATATGTTGACTATAAAAAGGAACCGCTTATCCTCTCCCCAGAATTTGATGACTTGTTTGATCAATTACAAGGTGCGTCTTGTTCTCCATGATAGATTCTTCATTAGGTTTTCTTCAGTGTTAAGTGTTCGTGTAGGAAGATATTACCGAGACTGCGTTTTAGAACCTGATATGGCATTTTGAGTTCACAAGTTTTTGGCCATTTGGGATGACAAACGCACCGGCTATATTTTTGGGTCTTAATGAAACCGCGTCTCGCAAGCCGTATTTGGACAAATTCATAATTGTGTTCATTGACGACATCTTAATCTACTCAAAGTCAGAAGAAGAGCATGAAGTCCACCTGAAGACGATTTTAGACTTACTCAAAAAGGAGAAGTTATATGCTAAATTTTCAAAGTGTGAATTTTGGTTTACGAAGAAGTCAGTTTCCTAGGACATGTTTAGTCAACCGTGACGGTATCACGTAGATCCTTGCAAGGTTGAGTCGGTCAAGAATTGGAAGACCCCTGAATCGTCAACTGAAATCTGTTCGTTTTTAGGATTGGCAGGTGACTACCGAAGATTTATTGAGAATTTCTCCAAGATTGCCAAGCCTCTCACCCTGTTGACTCAAAAGAATTAGAAATATGTGTACGGGGCTACTATGAAGAATGAGTTCTCCACATTCTGATGGAGAAGCTATGCAAGCTCCAGTGTTAGCACTCCTCGATGGACCAGTCGACTTGTGGTCTATGTGGATGCATCGAAACAATGGTTTTGGGTGCGTGCTGATGCTGCGAGGCAAAGTGATATTGAATGCGTCAAAGAAGTTGAAGACGCATTGAGAAAAATTATACACCCTTCGGACCTGTATATTGGGTGCGGTGGTGATTCGCCCTTAATTCTGGGGGACATTCATCTCTAAGGGGCGAAAGTGTTGTCTACTCTAACTCAACAGAGTCTCAGTACATTCTTTGGCAGAGAGTTGAATTTATGCGCAAAGGCGGTCAGTGAACGGTTGCCTCAGTGAATACGAATGTGAGGTTCAACATACCACCCAGGGCAAGGCAATGTTGGTCGGCGATGCCTGGAGCAGAAAGAATGGCTCAAGACAAAGGCGTAGTACGTGCCTTTGAGTATTTACTATTATTCTGGATCTTAGCTAAGATTTTAGAATGCACAGGGTGAAGCTTCAGATCTTAAAGCCCCAAGATGAATGGCTTAAGAGGATTAGAAACGACATTTGAGCAACGACTGATGATTGTGTGGAATTTACTTCTTCGATCGTATCTGGATTCCATCAGTTGGTGGTGTAAGGAAATTGATCATGGATGAAGCTCATACTTCTAGATATTCAATACATCCGGGTGCGGATAAGATGTACTATAATCTGAGAGACTTGTATTGGTGGCCTAGTATTAAGAGAGACATTGCTGAGTACGTTAGCAGGTGTCTTACGTGCTCTAAGAGCTAGGGACCGAACAACAGAAACCTATAAATGACTTCAGCAACCAGAAATTCCTGAGTGGAAATGGGAGAAGATAACAATGGACTTAGTCACAAAGTTGCCTAGAAGCAGCAGTGGGTATGATGCGATTTGGGTCATAGTGGATAGATTGACCAAATCGGATCACTTCTTACCTATTCGTGAAGATTACAAAACGGAGAAGCTGGCAAGGATTTATATCAACGATATTGTAGCAAGACATGGTGTGCCGGTGTCAATTATTTCAGACCGTGATGGTCGATTCGCGTCACACTTATGGTAAGCTCTTCAGAAGGCGTTGGGTAAAAACTACACATAAGTACGGCTTACCACCCTGAGACCGACGGTCAGAGTGAGCGTACTATTCAGACGCTGGAAGATATGCTTTAAGCTTGTGTTATGGATTTTGGTGGCAGTTGGGATACTCATCTCCCGTTGGTTGAGTTTTCTTATAATAACAGTTACCACACGAGCATTAAGTACGCACCATTCGAGGCTTTGTACGGGCGGAAATGTAGATCCCCCGTGATATGGACTGAAGTTGGAGAAAGTCGGCTTATTGGACCAGAAATTATGCAGGAAACGACAGAAAAGATTATTCAGATTAAGGAAATGTTGAAAACGGCAAGGAGTTGCCAGAAAAGCTATGCTGATAAGAGGCGTAAGCCTCTTGAATTCAAAGTTGGAGACCGAGTGTTACTTAAAGTATCTCCATGGAAGGGAGTGGTACGATTTGGTAAGAAAGGAAAGCTGGCACCATGATATGTGGGACCGTTTAAAATAGTGTAATGTGTTGGACAGGTAGCTTATCGGCTAAAGTTACCCCAGGAGTTGAGCTGTATCCACGACACGTTTCATGTGTCGAACCTTAAGAAGTGCTTGGCTGAGTCAGATGTGCAAGTACCTTTGGAAGAGATCGAGATTGATGAAAATCTGCGTTTTGTCGAAGAGCCTATTGAGATCGTGGAATGAGATGTGAAAAAGCTAAAGCAAAGAAGAATCCCATTAGTCAAAGTTCGTTGGAACTCTCGGCAAGGTCCTGGGTTCACATGGGAGTGTGAGGACTAATTTCAAAGGAAGTATCTGCATCTCTTCTCTAAACCCGTACCTTCGTCAAGTGTCGCGACTTGATCCTTGGGGACAAGGCTCTTCTAACGGGAGGAGACTGTAACATTTCGTGTTTTTAGGTCATTTACGACGTCATTTATTTCACTATTTATTTTTAGTCTCGTACGCGTTTACTTTTAATTCTTATCATATAGTTAAATCGCGTAAAAGTAAATTCGCCGTAAGCTTATAAATTATCAAACTAGTCTTTGGACTCAAAAACCTTGCACTAGTAAGTAAAACCTTCAACACACTTCTCATTTGCAAAAGAAAAACTTTCCATAGACATCCCTTTGTCTCTCAAAAACCTACGACCTAACATCAAACCCACCACCAAATCTCCTACAAAATTTTATTTACAACATTACTCATATTTCACATCAAATCCTAAGAACCTACCAAGAAAGGGGATGTTTTTTTTTTAAAGGCTTGGTTAAGCCTTTAGCAAGATTAAGCAAAGAAAAAGGGGAAAATTAGGTTTTACTGAAATTAGAGTTTTTCAAGTGTTGCAAGCTAGGGTATGTAATCTAAACTAGGATTAGATATGTGTTGGTCACATCATACATCACTATAGGTTATCTAAAACCCTTTATTCTTTACAATTTATCATTTTTATGTGTTTATATATCTATTTAGCAATATCACCATTTAGGATACTTTTAAACATGTAAAACATATTCACTGTGATCATGGTTTTGAACATTTTTACATATGTTATGAGGTTGATAATATCATGAAATAATGGATATATAAGTATTGTAACATGTTGGTTAAGTGTAAACATGTATATGTATAAACTTGTAATTTAAAGTTACTTAAGAAAGTTTAAGGTTTTTAAGCCTTGTTAAGGACTTGATACTTCGGAACTCTTCATGGCTACAATATGATCTTGACTCTATTATTAGTAAGACAAGTATATAGCGAGAAGTCTTGGAAAACTTATCGTAAATTATTAAGTTAAAAGGTAAATAAAACAAGTTATAAAAATAGATATGTATAAGTATTATAAAGGTACTGTTTTGGTTCGACCTTGGTAACAGCCGACCATGTTTTAAAAAGAATAGTACGCCTCATGGATGATTCCAAAATGATAGGATAAGAAACTCGAAAAACCGATTTATAACGAAAAAAATACGACGATTTCAAGTTTATGTTAAATATATACTTTTATAAAACTATTTTTATAAAAGTTACTATTCATCACAGAAACTTATACTTTTAAAACATCAATTAATCGATAAAACTTTTAAATACGAAGAAGTGCTCGAAAGAATCGCTAAAAACGGAGTTAAAACAAATAAGTTACTACATTTACGATAACTAAATCTATAAAAATAAATATATAACTGTTATGAACAGTAAAAATCACTATTCATCAAAAAACTCAGATTTTGAAAATGTTATATTTTGAAAACTACGTCCTCAATACGAAGGGTGGACGTAAGAAAACGAAAGAAAACGGACATTAAAACGTAGAAAGTTTACGCCAGTTATACTAAATATACTTATAAACGTTTTTACTTTATAAATATGATTTCACTAAAACAATTAATGGTGATGTAGCTATTAGAATTAATATGTGGTATTAGGTAATCATAAGTAATATATTACTAGGAGTTTCATAATGAGGCCTCTTGGGGTGCGTATCTCGACAGTTTTTGAGATTTACGATTTAAAGTGTCCTAGCTCCTCATACGTCACTACATGACCTCTTAATTATGATAGCCCGAACGATAGTATGATGAGATATACGACCTATAAATAATCAAAGTGTTTAGTACTTATACGACCTATATTGGATTAGGTTGCATTCGATCGTAAGCGTGACAGCTATTTTCTATTGTGACAACATGTTGCTTACCAATTCACTATCGAGGTGATTCATAGCCCCCATTTCTATCTCTTGTTGTTATAAACTCTACGGGTGAAATTATATGCTTGTTTTACTATGGACACAAGTATTTTAAACTGTATGCTATCCAGATTATTGCCTGATTATTATTGCCTAAGTTACCACAGTGCCATCTAAGTCCCTAATATCATGAACCGTCAATTGCGATTAATAGAGCGCTAGTGTTGTGGATAGATCTATCGGGACTGACAATCCCCACCTAGAATTTATGGTCACAAGTTGATCATGGTGCATTTAACATTTAGAGAACTATAGGCTGTTTTGGCAGACCACCCTACCTATTTGGAGCAGACAAGTATAGTTAAGGCTCGGGTCATGAGCTACGCAATAATACATGTTTTGCCTAAGTACTGAATTTGTTTCATAGTCTACCATTACTTAAATCTTGTGATCCACACTTTTACAGACAAACCTATGAATTCACTCAACCTTTGTGTTGACTTTTAGCATGTTTAATTTTAGGTCCTAAGGTATAAGCTTGCATGGGAGCCGTGATGGATATCAATAAAGATGGATTCTGTGTTTATTTAAATTCAATGCAACTTTATTCTATAAAAACTTAAGTCACCTTTTGGTAGTATCAAAGCCTTTGTTTAAATTAAAAACGGATGTGGAAAATGTTTATACTTTTTAAAACATATGGACATAATGTATGAACTCTGATATTTTTGTTATGGCATCTAATGAAAATCTTATCTTTACAACGCCCTTTGAAGTCGTTTCCAATATCTTGATTGTTGTACTTTGAACGTAGCACACCCCTTTGGCTTCCATTCCCTGCATACCAGAATTTGGGTGGGTGTTACAGATTCCTAAATATTTTTCGATTACATAGATCGATTTAAGTTTAAAAATACAATTTATTTTAAAAATCAGTGTTTGACGTGGCTCTTGATACATTTGTGGAAGACTAAAAGGGGGTTAATAGTTTACCGCTTTTTAATTTAATGTTTATGTTTGTTTATAAAAACTTAGATTCGACCTTTTATGAATTCAATACATGCACCATATGAATAATATAATTATGTAAGAACAAATAAAGAAATGAGAGATAAGAGTTAGAAAGATCAAACCACAACACAAAGATTTATAGTGGTTCGGTTACGAAGCACCTCTTCTCCCTACTCAACTCCTCGAGCACCTAACTCGAGGGTTTTCTTTTCTATGTCAACAAACTCCCTTATGGCGGAGAAAACGGTACACAACTTTTTGCTTTATATCAATTTCCGACACTAAGCTAGATGGGCAGAGCTCTAATCTTAGCTAGAACCAATCTCACATGACTTTCACAACTTCTTCAACTACTTTCACACGACTTCACAACGCAAACACAACTTTCACAACTACACAACTTCTTTACGCTCTTAAGTATTCTTCACACACACTACTTGTACTACTTTTACTTATACTTTCCCACACCTAACTATCACAACTAGATGTATCACTAAGATACAACATATACTTACAACATCACCAAATTTATCTACATGCACAACTTTACCAGATTTACAAATAATTTGTCAAGTATGATATGGATGCAATAATTGCAATCCACACTATGAGTGGTAATACTCTTCCACCCCCCCCACCCCCCCCCCCCCCCCCCCCCCTTCCACTTGATGATGAAAGTATACTTCTTTCTCTTGCACTTGAGGAATGAACATGGATCACTTGGAAAACAAACTTTATGATTAATGATCTAAAGAATTTACTGAGATTGTGGCTGTTTTGATCAAAAGAATGAGTCAAAGGGTGAGAATATATGGGGAAAAGTTTACAGTATTTATAGGACATTCTAGAGGAGCGTCCTACCTATGGGCGTCCCCTTAAATAATAGGGCGGATCCCTTTAAAGATGAAGGGGGCCGACCTGATTTATAGGGGGGCGCCTTAGACTGTTCTGTATGGCGCGTCCCCAGTTTTGTTCATTTATTTAGAGAGAAAATTATTCTAGACTTATCTAAGCCATTTAGGTCCCGCAAATTTGAAATTTCAAAATACTTATTTTGAATAAACATTTATTTTTACGTGAAAAAAATGTTTTGTATATGTTATAAAAATGTTTACAACTTTTTATAAAAGTTGTGAGGTTGAATAAAAATTTTCTTTAACAATAAAATGCATTAACATTTATTTATCATACTTTTAAGTGATATAATTTTCTAAATTGAAAATCTACTCTAATATACTTGATTTTACGTTTAATTTGACAGTGAACGTTTTTATATTTTGTGATTTATCAAAACGTAAAGATTGTGAAAAATATTAATAATGTTTTTAAGGGCATTATTTCTTTCACAACATCCTTGATGCTCACGTGTAGTTGCTTAGCGATTGAAAGTGCATGTTTGTTGTAAAAGCATTTTGCCCTTTTCTGCAATTATAGATAAAATATCTCTTCGTTTTTCTATATAACACATGCTCCTAAGTGCTAAATGCTAACATGTTTTACATGATGATTGCATTTAAAATTATCACATTTTGTATGCGTCATTTTACAAGACATATGTGTTTAATTTGCACCTACAATATGTTATTTAAATGTAATGACAATTTATATTTAAAAATGTTCATATAGTCTTAAATATTAATTCTTGTTGATTATTGGTGTTTGATGCATGCCATAGATAAGACTTACATGCTTTAAATCTATATATCTTATGCATCTAGTATATATCTTTCCTCACACATAATATTTTTCTTCGCGTCCGTGTCACAAATGTAAAAAGTCAAAAGAGTCATAAAACGGTTTTATATCTCCTAGAGTCTTCACTTACACATTCTCTTAATCATCATCTTGCTTTCTTCCGAATAATCCACTCTTTTGTCAAAAAAAAGTTATATACAAATCTAACATTCCTCCTAGTAGGTTTGACAACTTAAATATTTCATCTAAAATATTCAAGTATCTTTAACTTACGATCGCAAACGTTAAAGGTCATATCTGAAAATCCCTATTCAAGCCTTTTAACAGCATAAGTTAAAATGCTATCCTTTTCTCTTCAACGAAAACATCATTTTCTCTTCGATGAAAACATTCTTTCTCTTCGACTATACATTTTTTCTCTTTGACGAAAACATTCTTTCTCTTCAACAGAACAGTCTTTCCTCCTTCGATGAAAACATTCTTTTCTCTTCGACGAAAACATTCTTTCTCTTCGACGAAACATTCTTTCTCTTCGACGAAACATTCTTTCTCTTCAACGAAAACATTCTTTTTCTCCGATGAAAATATTTTTTCTTTGACCAAAACACTCTTTGTCTCTCGATCCCACCTCTTCCTTCTCACTTAACCACGCCTCTTCAACCATAGAGATGGCTAATCTCTTTCCTCCACTATTTCCGCTAACACCTTTAAGACAACCGTATACCTCGTCGTGTGATTGTTCTATGAACATTCGCAATGCTCAAGAAGAGCTAGATAACTTTTTGATTATAGTTTTATCGTACGAGCAAACAACCATCCGCTTGACATTGTCAAGCTCGTCGTCTCTATCTTTGTTTATTTTATTTATTATTATTATTATTATTATTATTATATAATATTATTATTATTATTATTATTATTATTATTATTTTCGCGTACGAAACACACCGAAGATACGTCACCATTTTCTTCGGGACAATGTCCAAAAGGAAACATCTCCATCGAAAAGGTTGCGTCTGAAGATAACATCGCCGACATTCTTTCTTTACCCCTTCAAAGCGTGTGTCCATTAAATTATCTTCGTCAAGGTTTAGAAGATGGAACACCATTTCATAAATCGTTCTCTTCTTTTCTCTTCTAGTTTCGATTCTAGTCCCGTGTATCATTCTGTGTCGTGGACAACTTAACTACTTCTCTGAAGTAACTTTAAGTATTTTTAATTAGCTAAATGCAAAATAAAAATGTACTCTTTTTCAAAATATCATCAATTTCCCCAAACTCCCTCCTGTTGTCGGTCCGTGGCCCCCAGACCAATTTGGCGGCCCTAGATATAACTAGACCGCCCTGCAACAAACTTGTAATACCGCTCATTTCTTTTTTAATAATCCATTACCAAACAGTCCCTCTTCCTGCTACGAGCTGACATCTACTCTACACCCAAACCTATACCCAATATCTCTCTATAGATCAATGGGTCATCATCATATCCTAACACTCATAACGCAACGTTCTTTATGTTTTCCAAAGAGGTTAAATGAATTTCAAATGAATAGCGTCGCCATTGTCAAACACATTCCTTATCCTTACAATCAATAAGACTTTTCAATCCATCAACTATCATAATAATCCCCTCACAGAATACAAACCTTGGTCCCATCATCTCGCATAGTCTTTCTCAATTCATAAAGTACGATTCTTCTTACTCCCAAACGTATTCTTGTCTTTCTAGTAGTCGTTTCACTTCTAAAAGTCCTTTCTACGTCTAAAGTATCTTCTCAACTTGCTAGAACATTCCTTTAACTTTTAATAAGTCCCTCTTCTCCGAACGTCTCTTCTCACATCTAAACGTGTCCTTTATTCACTTCTAATAAGTCTTGTCTCGTCTAAACGTTTTTTCTCCTTTAATAGTCTTGTTACTATTAAAATTCCTCCTATATCTCTCCTAACTTAATTATTTCATCCGAA
Source organism: Tanacetum coccineum (assembly GCA_026074375.1). NCBI lineage: Eukaryota > Viridiplantae > Streptophyta > Magnoliopsida > Asterales > Asteraceae > Tanacetum > Tanacetum coccineum. The sequence continues at coordinate 29,126 of BQNB010038708.1, read as the reverse complement.
ATATTTAAGTAATTTTCGAAATGCAAATGGGTCCACTCCCTTCGCAAACTTGCCACGTTCTAGAAAGTAGGTAGAACCATAAAGAAGATATTAAATCGTCAAGTTTTATTGAGTCGCCACCTTGTTGAGTCCTCGTCTCTCATTATTCTTCACCATGAAAGAACTACCTCCATTTCACACATCCCACCTTTGTTCCTCAACATTGTCAACCAACAAAACACCAAACAAAGTTTTAAATTCTCAATCATCCACTTTTGTCTCGATAGGATCATATGCACATCAACTGTTAGTGCAAATGATATATCAAGCTTTTCTATCAATCTCTCATCAACACGTTCCTTCTTTAGTATCGCTCATCCTTTCCTACTTTTCGGCTCTATGGAATCCTTTTTATTCACATCCAAGAGCACATCGTCTCCATCCTCCCTCCGTTTCCCCCCCTTATTCCTCTTTTTAATTCTTTTAAAATATATATATATACACACAAACCCAAACACACATATATATATATAATAAATTATATATATATATATAATATATATATATATATTTAAATATTGTTTTTTGTGTCAAACATATGTAAAATTGAGGGGAGGCAAGTTCATGTTCCATATAATTCATGCTAATAATATTTTTCCCACTGGATTTTCATGACAAATTTTAATCAAAGAGTATTTCAAAAACTAAGTGCATTAGTATTTAAAATAAGGTGAGAAATGTAATTAAAATATGATCTTGAAAATAATAAGTGATCTAAATGACTCTAAGTGCTTTATACTCTACAGAAAAAAGTTTTATGATTCGATCTTATACCCAACAACATCTTAATTTCACGACGATTCTGAAGTCATAAGGTGGTTAAGTTAGGAATCAGTCCTATGATCCAACCAGAACCGGAGGGATCTACCTAAGGACACTTCATAGTTAGAAATAGCAGTCCTTAGGTATGATTAGAGATGAATGAGTATAAGGGAATAATGCCGACTCAGATTGAGCTAACACAGGAACAATCACAACAAGGTGTTAGTAATGACGTCTTGGTAAGCATTGAAGGGGTTGAAGAATGAAAAAGAAATGTAAGGATAAAGGGTGTTAGTATTGACCTCATCTACTTCAAAATCACCTTTAACCTTCAGGTTTTGTCTAATACCTTCAACTTATATACATGAAGTACCTACCTTCTTTTCAAGCCTCTTTCTCATTTCTCATAACCTCGTCTAAATTATCCAAGAAACACAAAACCACCTCAACCTTATTTCTCATGTTGTGTTCTCCTTCCCCCAACCAATATACTTGGATCACCTACCTTTTCCTCATTCCTTCAACCTATACACTCGAAGTACCTACCCTCTTGTCTTGCCTACTTCTCACCTCTCATGACCTTTTCTAAACTATCTAAGGAACACGCAATCACTTTCACCTTTATTTCTTACATCTTTTCCTCATACCTCAAACCTATATACTCAGAGCACCTATCCTCTTCTCATTCCTCCAACATATATACCCAGAGCACGTACCCTCTTCTCATGTCTTCTTCTCAAACCTCCAACCTATATGATCCAACCATAATCAATACTATACCTTTTTATTTCAACAAAAGGGGGAGAAGGGAGTGTAAACGAGTAACTTTTAAAACTTTTAAACTTTACTATGTGTTATAGTTTACATAGTTAAAATGAATTGACGGTTTAATCAGAAAGATAGTAACTATCTGATTCACTCTTACCATGTTGTCTGCTTTGAGACGCTCTGGTAACGAGAACGGCTAGTGCAGCTGCGAAACCCTGTCAAGAAGATTCATATGAATTCTACTGGATCACAGGCAGTGAGTATTAGTTTTTATACTGTTTATACTAGGGACAAGCGTTGGTATTGAAACCTTTATTCGTCGAAGTGACAAAGACCTCTCTCAGCCCATATCTGTTTATTATCACTTAACGTAACTTGCTAGGTTTACGGTGGGGGCGGGATTCCATTCCAGTGAGTCGATTCATTCCACAACATGCTATGCTCAAAACTACTAAGACATACTATAAGCATCAAGATTAAAGAATCAAGGAAAACTCAAGAAATTAAAGTGACAAAGACTTTCCAAACTTCTGTTATTAAAGATAACTCCTTAGAAACTAAGCTTCGGGATAGATTGATGCAAAGTATGAGCATGTTGGTCAAGACACAAGATCACAGATGGCAAAGCGAATTCAAGACAAACAAGGATAAAGATTTAAAGATCTCGGACGGTTTAGAGCGGTCACAACTAACTCCTCAAAAAGGTACTCTTAGTCATCTGAAGTTGTAAAAAGTTTCTTATGTTTATGTTGATTTCTGCTAAAATGGTGATGGTCATTACCTCAGCTCACCTAATATATGTGCTGCAAATTAAGTCTAATATGCAGGATCTAAACTACTGCTTCAAGACCTTTTATCTATATTTTGACGGGTCAGTCACAACCGGAAGCCTACTTCGGCTCTAATGGTATACTTTAGCACTTGTGCTATTTCTTAAAATCAATATTAATGTTGGTATGCCATTTGTTGTTGCAGATGCACTTCGCAATGGTTTGAGAGATCAAAAGTTGATGAAATTGTTGATTTGGCTTATTGTCTCCTCAATTTTTTACATAATAGCTGAAAATATGGAATAACAACATTTTTTTAAAATCCGGATAAAGCCATGTTTCTTAATGGAAAACAGGGCTCTATTATATTTTTTTTATTAATATAAAACCTCGTAGAGCCGTTTTTAAAACCGGGCTCTATTTGCTTTGCACATAAAGTCCGTCACCTTTGAGCCCTTGTGTAAAACCGGGCTTTATGTGCCTTTCTGACAGGGCTCTATGACGTTTTTTGTAGTAGTGGAACACAAACCGATCAAAACAACCCGAGCAGCCCAAACTTATGATCCAAAATTAGTTTAAGGAACTTGAGATAGAATGTGAATTGGTGACGGATATTATGGATGATTTAGGGTTTCCATATGGTGGCTTATATGCTTATGAAGAAGGAGCGTATATGTATTTATAGACCTGCGTAGGTGATTATAACCTGTATTGAAAAACTTGTTTGGCAACAAAGCAACAAGATTTAACATATTGTGGATCCGCTTCCGTTGAAATGCTTCTTAAACAAGCATTATGGAACTGCTCAAAGCATTTTGTTTATGAAATTACCCATATACCCTTAAAAATAACTTTTAGTTTTTTTATTTTAATGTGTATATGCTTTTTTTGGTAATTTTACATTTTATAATTACAGCTACAACTACGTAGCCTTTGGAGGGGTGCTTCCCTAAGGTCGGCCAAAAGGTTGAGCCTACATCTAAATCACTTGAAGGGACTTGCTCGCGCAGCCGCATTAGCTTGTGTTTGTGCAAGCCCCGTCTAAATCGAAGTTAATTTTTATTCTTTTTGCATGCGTATGTAATGTTGGCTTGATAATGTAAACTTTGTATACTTGTAACACCGTCTTTACAAATATTCATTCAAAAGACAATTGACAAGTATGAGAAATATTGCCACTTCACCACTTCACACAAGGTTGCGTTTTTAAAAGCAAATAAACGTGAATGTTTCTATATTTTGATCGACTTAGTCTTAGATCTCATTTTCTTTTTAGCACTTTCAAAGTTACAAGTACTAATATTGCTGTGTATATTGGTATTTAGCATAAGGTCATACCTGAATTGGCCATTGTGCGACTTGCCATGAAAGGGCGAATAAAAGAGTTTTAAGACATACCAAAGAGCTTATCATGAAAAGTAGACGGTAGTTTCGGCTAAGAAAGTTGACACGTGGGTGTATCTTGCGGCAAAATGGGCAAACGTTCACACTTCCCATATTAGGTAGTTAAAATTGTCAGAGTCAACATTATTAATAATCCGCTAATGAGTAATCGAGTTCAAACATGAAGAAGTATGAATTGACAAGTTCAAACATGAACAACACCTATGCTTTGAGGACATTGCAGTTTCTCTTCCATATTTTGGCCATCGGACTAGTTGGACATCTTCCCGAATGAGCAAAAAGTTTAATATACAAGAACAAGTAAAACAATAACTTAGCAAAGAGGAGCCTTTTAAAAAAATAACTTAGCAAAGAGGATGCTTTTTGCTAATGAACAACCGATTAAAAAAGTATTTGAATACATCCCACATCGGTCTGCGTGCAATAAATAAAAGGAAGTGATGTTGTATAAAAACATGTACATAATTTTATAAAAATCACTTACCTGGATGGGATCAATGGATGATCAAAAAGGTCCATGGCCTAGGTTGTGACCTCATTACACTTTAGAGGGGTGCCTGCCTAAGGTCGAGCCTACATCATAATTTGTTGAAGGGGATTGCGTCCGCGCAGCCCCGTTCATTCTTTAGTTATAAATTTTCTATATGCTATTGAAGTCATAACTTCATCTTAGCTTATTCCTTTGTATCATTGTCTATTGTGTGTTTGGTAGAGGTTTGGTTCGCGTGTGGCTTCTGTATGGTTCAAGGGTGGTTCATGCATTGTTCGGTTTTGGTTCGTGTGTGGTCCAGGTGAGGTCTATGTTTAGTTCAGGGGTTGTTAGTGTATCGCTCAGGTCTTGTTATTGTTTAGGTATGGTTGAGGTAGCTCTATGTTCAATGTCAAGTGTTTTAGGTTGTGGTGGCTGTTTAAGATTATTGTTATTATTCTTTGGCCCGGGTCACATATTGTTGTGGGCGTGGTTTTGAGGAATGTTTTAATGTTTTTGTAGGTAGTATGTTTTGGGAGTTTGTGTCGTGTTTGGAACGCTGGTTAGGAATGTCAGAAAGTGATTTGGTCGTGGTGAAGGATGTGATTTATAAGTGTTTGTTGTGCCTAAGGTCATGGTTCAAGGGCTCGGATCGGTCGCTTTGGCATGGCATTATTTAGTTATGTTGGATTATGGTAGTTGGATTAGCACTAATACGACTAGAAAGGTGTGATCCTATTGGGGGCACACACGTTAAGACACGAAGAGTACGTTTATAATGTAATTAATATATTTACTTGTTATATATTTATTAAATATATAATATGTTTCACGAAATGTATTTAACGGTAATTAGTTTACCCGTTAGACGTTATAAACTAATTAATACATGTTAAATTAAAGAGATGGGTTTAAAATGTCGAAACAGAAACTTTTGTCCTCCTTCCAAAAGTGGTAAATTTTAGATGATTCTAGAAAGGGATTTGTGTGTAAATTATAGTGATAATGATGATTGTTTAGGGTAAGATGAAAGAGTTGTGATAAGCTAAAAGACTTGAGGATTATCTTTAAGATTTTAGAGTTATCCACAACTAGGGTTGAGGTGCTATATAAACACCTCATACCACTTCTCATTTTTTTTGTAATATACATATACTAAAACATAACTTATCCCTCATCGTTATTTTAATATCAAAAGAGATTTGTATCTCCTTTTAGTTCACCAATCGGCAACATTAAACCCTTAAGGTCTTTTGTCTTGTTTGCACAGGTAAGACTTGTAAACAAAGATTCTAATCTTTGTTTTATATTACTTGTATTCTCTTTCATTACTAATCATACGTACCTATTTGTGGTATTTTATTAGTATTGATCAATTACCAAAACAAGTGTTGTTTAGTCGTCAATCGTGTGAAGTCAAGGCTAGCATACTTGGCGTACTTGTTCGACGTGTATGTGAGCAATCGTAGAGGTGGTATCTTAACCATTTTGTTTCATTAGCATTTGATTCTTCAAGAGGTTAGATTTCTATTACCCTTTGTTTATTCATTGTGTGTTAATCGTATGCACCATACTTGATCCATATCCGATGCGTACTCGTAGTGTTAATGGTTAACAGTTATTTAAATTCCAACAGTGGCATCACGAGCCAACTCGTTTGGTGTTTTATGGGTTACACGCATATTAAACACGCTAGGGTTGTATGAAATATTGACTAATTTATTGTTTTATTGGAAAATTATGGCAACGACATACAATCCTTGCCAAAAAATAATGAATAAACACCTAGAATCAATAACTAATGTCACTTGATAAATTGAAAGAATAGATTAAAAGTAAAAATTAATTAAGTTGTCATGTTGTTCTATTCTTGATTTATCTCGGCCTTAAGACTCACACAATCATGCTATATGATGGATGTGGCGATCTAGGTACTTTAGAAGAAAACCTAGTGAGAGTCTTATGGTTTTCCAATTGGGGAAGACTCTTTTGAGAAATCGAGGCATTATATGATTACTGCTTTCAATATACGAGTTTGTCTTCAATTTTACTCCAATTTCTGTCTTTTTTAATTGCTTATATGTGATATGCCATGTAATGCTTAATATTTACAAATAGACTTTATGAAACTCTAAATCGGGGTAAATACTTATAGAGAAATTTGGATTGAACATGTCTAATATTACACACGTAAGCTACTCCTTGTGACCAGTTATGTGTTATTTGCGAAACGGGGGTTTTGGACAAATTTAATACAGACATTAAACTATGAAATTTGATTTCTTGTGTAATTTTAGTTTTTTATGTGCGCAATATGGGGTTAATTTGATCTTTAATCTTATCCCGCCCCTCTACATGCATCAGCATATGAGGGAATTATTAGAATTACTTGTGTCTTTGGTTGCATGTAGGAGTACAATATAGGGTTTGATCAATTTATAATTCTTTCCACCATATTGGCAAGTATAAAACTAATGTTAACAAAGGGTTTCTTAACATATAATAGCATCATTAGTCAATTGGAAATACGGCTCACCCATTATGGACAAACTATAAGAGAAGTTTAAGGCGGGTGAAACTAAGGTTCCCCAAAAGAAGTCAGGTTTTTAACAAGCTTCGCGTTGACCTGTTTTTCCGCTTATTTGTGCGTTCAAAATGGAGCTACCGAGAACATTTGACAAAACGATGTCTATACCAAAAAGGTTAACAAAATGTTTTCTTAACTTGTGCTACAAGATGTTTTACATGCTTCTTGTACACGTTTTTTTTGTCACAGATTTTGTAAAATTTATGTGTATACCCTTAAATGAAGTTTTAAGTCTATGTCAGCCAAATGAAGAACATGTGCATTTGGATTGTCTTCTCTGGTCAGACCTCAGGGCCTATCCAACCCATGGCGAATTTTTTCCATTGGTCAGACCTTTGTCAATTTTCGCACGTTCTCTTTTGGTCGACTTAAATTGAGTTACCTTGTCAGACCTCGGACCCGAGGCATAAGATGAGACAAAACATGTACATGACATTACTATATGAGTTACTAAAGTCATGTGTCTCATAAAACTAAGAGTTGCATTTACAATGCAATTAACGCATGCCGCTTACCTCTTGCCCTACTTGTTTACACGTTGGTCAGACCTTCTGTAACACCCCCAAATTGGTTCGCAGCGGAATAATGTGTCCGGGAGCGTTACTTCATAGATCAATAGCACAAGATATGAGAACGACCTCTAAAAGAGTAATTTGAAATACGATACATTGGATTTATTAAAATTGTTTAATACAAAGCACAACGACATAAATTGTTCAACATTGAAATAACAAGATTTTAGATCATAACAAATATTCCAAGATGTAATGACTCTAAATCTTTGATGCATGACTCTCCAAAAGAGTATCCCCAATGTATCCTTAGCACCTCGTGCCTCATTGACTTGAGAAAACATGCTTTAAAACGTCAACATAAAGTTGGTGACTTCATAAGTTTATGAAAAATGTAATGTAGGACCGCAAGATTTTCCCCGTGATAATGCAACAGATGCAAACATCACAAAATGTAATTACGTCTTCCTAAACTCATGACACTGAAGCTCGACATTATTGAATTGCAATATATATTGCCAACATTGCCCGTGATGATGTTCTAACCTGCAACATCCTAAATCTGACATGGTATACGTCCGTTGTCCGGTAAACCGGCACAGTGAGCGCTACTCACCCGAACGGGGATGTCAATCCCAAATAGATATATTTATAACATTCGCGCTCATACAAAGTAATTGACAGTTAATGATAATGGGCTCAGACGATTATCGCTACTTAGGCAAACACGTAATCATGTAAAAATGTACACTTGCGTCCAATCGTAAAACAATGCATGTTTCTCAGCCCAAAGGTTGTAAATCATTGATATAGTAAAACATGAGGATATGAACTCACCTTAGTGAATAAACTGAAGTATATGAATCAAGTAAATGAAAACGTCACGGATATGACCGAATGCAACCTAATTAAATATAGGTCGTATAAATACCATGTACTTTGAATAACTAATACCACATATAATTCTATATAGTTACATCACCACCTAAAAGTATTTGTTTAATTTATACAATTAAACAATTTAATTTGTACTCGTAAAATGAACGTCCATGTATTTGAAATTATATAGATGATATACTTGTCCAACAATTTGTTATTTGTTAAAAATACTTGATGTCTTATTTATATAACTTCATTATATAAATAATTTAATTATTTAAGAAAATAATATTTATAAGGTTAAAAACGTTTATAATGTCACTTTTAATAAAAACGTTGTAAACGTCGCATCTTCTTCGATTTAATCGTTTTTTCATCTACATTACATGTAGTGGATTTTTATTTGAATAACTAATCAATATATACATTTAATTATATTCATATTTACTGTTAATGAAACAGTAACATAAGTGTAGATTTATAAAATACTTTGTTAGAAATTTTAAAATTGTTGAAATCGTATATTTAAAGGATCTTATACGTTTTAATTCAGTTTGCAGGATATCTACATATACCCGCTTCATAATTATATTTTCTATCATCTAACTATCCATGTCCCACTGTATGTTTCTGAAAAAAAAAATAAGTATTTTATAAAATTAGTTTTATAAAGTCACTTTTGTTTTATTTTATTACATAAACATGAAAAAGGTTATAACTATTCATTATCCAAATTGGTTTTTTCAGGTTTCTTAATTTATAGAACCCCTAAACAATAACTTACTTTTACAAAACACGTATAAAAGAAATATCTACAGATTAGAAATCATATAGTTTATATTAAACTTAGTTTTTATAAAAACACTTTTATTACCATAATCACGTAAAAGTCATAACTCCTTCTTATTTAATCCAGGAATTTTCAAGTTTCTTATATGCTAAACGAATCTTATGATGTATTATTTAATCGGAAATTCCCCACATTTCTATATTAAGGTATGTCCTATTAAACCTATTATCTTGGATCCTCCCAGTCAACTACGTTAGGTTTCTTCATAGAAACTCTGTCCTTCAAGGGCTTTAGTTCCAATCCATTAACACGATTTACTAACCTAACTCTCTGCTTAAGCCTTTGTAAACGATTCACGATGTTATCCTTTGATGCACATAGTCCAATTGAATACTCCAGTTGAGAGAAGTTAATATCGTATCGAGTTATGTGTCGATGAACGGAAATGTCCCTGTGACATTCCATTAAACATTGTACTTTTAGCTCTCCCAGGGCCGATTTAACTATCACAATGTAACTAATTGGCCCTTTTTTTGTTACACCTGGTTAGGCCAGCTTGTATTCCTCTAAACGAATTGACGTAGCCAATCCGCCTCTTCTCCCGCATTTAATCTAGCGCGATAAATTCTGATTCCACGTGGACTTAGCTAAAACAGTTTGCTTGGAAGACATCAAGATATAGCGGCAGCGGCCTCCACCTAGTGTAAACACATATCCCACTAGTCGATCTAGAATCCCTTTAGTTTAGATATCCAAGTTGGTATCACGTATCCCTCCGATAACACCCACGATTGTTATCCCATAATGCAAGTCCATCGACACGAGTTGTATACTCAAGTAATGAAGTACCCTCGTTATAGCTTTCCAATGTCCATAACTTGGATTACTCGTATACCTACTTAGCCTACTAACTGCATATGCTAAGTCAGGCCGGGTACCTGTCATCAAGTACATTAACATGCCAATAATCCTTGAATACTCTAATTGGGCAACACCTAAGCCTCTATTTTTAGATAGATGCAAACTGGTGTCAATTGGAGTTCTAGCTTGGCCGAAATCCCCCGCATTATGAGTATTAAAAATTTCTCGCACGAATGTGCGTGACTTAAACACAAGTCCAATCTGAGTTCGGTAATGATCTTTATTTCCAAGGATCACATCAGCCAAACCCATATCCTTCATGATCAAAACTTGATTTCAACATGCCCTTTAGTGGATCTACTTATCTTGTCATTACTTGCCAACGATAACATAAAAATAATCGACATACAAACACAAAATTACATATCCAGCACTTGTGTCCTTCACGTAAACACACTTGTCGCATTCATTAATTTTGAATCCACTCTCTAACATGGTGTGGTCAAACTTTTGATGCCACTGTTTGGGAGCTTGCTTTAAGCCATACAATGACTTAACAAGTCTACAAACCTTGCCCTCTTGTCCAGAGGCTAGAAAAACTCTCAGGTTGGTTCATATATATTTCTTCTTCTAAATCTCCGTTTAGAAAAGCCGTTTTCACATCCATTTGGTGAATTTCCAAATTTCTTAATGCGGCAATAGCAATTATTGTTCTAAACCTTTACGTTGTCTAAACCCTTGGATTACCAATCTTGCTTTATATTTGTCAACGGTGCCATCAGCTTTCATCTTATTTTTGAAAATCCATTTATAGCCTAGTGCTTTACAACCAGGAGGTAAAGCCACGAGCTCCCATGTATGGTTTTGTAAAATAGATTCTATTTCACTTTTGATGGCCTCTCTCCATTGTATGCCGGCCCTGTCACCAGGAAGTTATGCGTTCTCGGTAAGATTGGGTCCATTTTCTACCATAAAAGAAACAAAAATCGGGTTCCAAACGATTTCTCGTTTCTTGCCCTTTTGCTTCTTCTTGGTTCAACTTCTTCTTCCTCGGTCGTGCAGTCTCATAGTAAAATTGTCTATCCTCCACCAATCCATCAACTCTTTGAAATACTGAGTCTGCCTATCTTGAGTATCCTCTATCACAGCATAAATATCATGTGTGTCCTGTTCCTGAACCGCAACAAGCTCGGTCACTCTAGCATTGACCCATTCAAGGGTCGTCGGTGCTACCTCCTCAACAACCTCTGCCAGGTCTACCCAACACATCCTAAAGCCATAGCCGCCTCCTCAGTCACTCTGACGCTGATCTCGCATCACAAAGTGCTAAGAAAAAACCTATAATCCGCTCTATGACCTCCAGTAGGTCTAGGAGCAGCAGTCGAACTCTCCCCCACCTTATACCTTGATGTGAGAGCAGTCAGACATAACCTCTTACGAGATCCCACTTTAGGACCAATCAGAACACCTCTATGAGTTTGGCTAGGCTTCTTCATGTTCTTCACCACATTCGAGACTTTATTCTTAGGACACTCATCCTGAACATGACCAAAAACCTTACAACAGGTGCATCTGGGAGGTTTCCATTCATACTCAACACGAACATTACATGTATAGAACCCCTCCCTAACAAGTTTAGGCATAGCCACCACAATAATATCTTTCAGCTCCACATCAACCTAAACCTCAATCAAAGCTCTAATATAGCTTGATCTACCCCATAATTGAATGCACATGTCAGATGTATAAGAGTCCAACATCAAAGGAGTACCAATCTTAGTAGCAATGGCACTCAAACCATCCTTACTAAATGTCGTAACAGGGACACCATGGAGTTTAACCCAAACCGGAATATTACCCACATCTTCTTTTAATAAGTTCACATCCGGATTCCACTTTTTTAGAATAAGTGGATTGTTGCGAATAAACCATGGACCATTTTCAAGTATCGCATCCAAACCCCGTGATGATGTGCAACATTTTGAGGATTGGATAAGAGAAAATGTAAGTGAAAGGTTAAGTGTTGTATGGAGAAATGGAGGAGAAAATTTTGTATAAAAAGGGGGAAAGTAACCGTTGGGGGTTACTGTTCACCGACCGTTGGGGCACTGTTAAATAATAATAATAATAATTATTATTATTATTATCTACACCTCTTCATCAACATTATTCCGGAAGAAATATCCGTATCTTTTTCTCTGAACCTGTACTTTCGTCAAGTGTCGCAACTTGAGCCTTGAGGACAAGGCTCACTTAACGGGGAAGGACTGTAACAATCCGTATTTTTGATCAATGGACGACGTCGATAAATCTACTATTTATTTTTAGTGTTGTACGCGTTTGCTTGTGATTTCATGAATTAAGTTTAAATCGCATAAGTTAAAAATTAGCGTTCAATGTAAACGGATACCAAACAAATTAAAGTTTTCATCAAGAAAGTGTTATATTATTTTACGAAAGTAATAATTAACTTTTTATATTTATTTTTATCGGTTACATAAATTGGTTACGTTTCGCAATTAAGTACGTTTAAGCATTCCCGGATCACCAAAACTTTTCTACGCTTCAACAAATACCCACATTTATACCCAATACATAAAAGTTACAAAAATATATCATATGTATCATACATATGCCGAATTTATAGCTATGTATACAAAGAAATATAAGAAAAATTCTTCCAAGTAGTCTTTGTACATCCTATCTCCATTAAACATGGCCATACCATGTTCCTTTGACTCAAGACATGAAAACAAGAATCCCTAAAACCCTCTAGGTGTTTTGTTGAACACTATTGGTAAATTTTGACCAAGACTTCACATATAAGGTGCAAGTAACTAGAAAGATACACATACACATGAACACTTAGCAAGAAAATCAACAAAAACCCTCCCCTCTACATCTCTATATGCTACGGCATACCACCAAGCCCCAACCAAATCCATACTAAATTTTATACAACCCATACACTCCTACACACATCCATCCTAAGATATTCTAAGGTGATCCCAAGCATTGGCTAACCATATTCAAGTGATTATCAAGTAAAAGGAAGCTAGGGTTTCACTAGGAAAACTAGGGTTTTCATTGTGCAAGCTTTGGATTTTTATCTAAACAAGGGTTTAGATTACATTGATCATCATCATCATACACCATAAGGTCATCTAGAACCCTTTATGTTCTTTCAATATTCATTTTATGCATATGTTAGTTCTATTGTAGCTTGAATCACCATGTAGGATTTTTAACATGTAAATGGAGTTTTTACTTGTAATGATCATTTTGCACACTATTATATATGTTGAGATATTGCTAATATCATGTTAAAAGGGATGAGAAAGTATTGTACCATATTAAGTTGGTGTAAAAATGATTAACTACAAAAGTAGTAAGGTATAAAAGCAAGGTTAAAAATGGATTCAACAAGGTCACTCAAAGATTCTGTCCAAAATTCGTATATATAACACATTATTTTATATTTTTATAAAGTAGTATGATTCACGACGATTCCGAAAAGGTAAGAAACTTGTCAAACGGATTTATAACGAAAAAGTTAGAGCGAAAACGAGGTATATATTCGAGGTATAAAAATCCAGCATTTGTTAAGTTAGTGGTTTCTGTCAGGATTTTAAGATGGTATTTGCGGCACTTTCGAGTCCGTTTCGGCCTTCGGCCGAAACATGAAAGTCGTTCGGAAGGTCGTTTTACTTCCCCGCGAGGTTCTTTAAGTCTAAAAGCGAGTGATAACGGGTCGTAAGGCGGGGGCAAAATCTGGCTTTTTGGTAATTAATACACTGCATCAGATCTGATGCGAGTGCTTTTTCGCCCATTTCGGTCGAGTTTCGGGTCTCGGACAGAACTGGAAAGTTGTTCAAAATATCGTTTCGCATAAATTCTCTTTAGAACCCGAGTCATGAAAATGTGATTTAGTGGGTCATTATAGTCGGGTCAGACTTAGAAAATAAACTATAACACTACCAGGAGTAACTAATATACTACCAGCAGTAATAACTATAACTACCAGGAGTAACTAATACACTACCAGGAGTAACTAATATACTACCAGTAGTAATAACTATAACTACCAGGAGTAACTAATACGAACCAACACACAATACACTACAGGAGTAACTAAAATACTGACCACAGTAAAAACTATAACTACCAGGAGTAACTATACACTACCAGGAAGTAAACTAATATACTACTGTATAATAACTATAACCACCAGGGAGTAACTTACAACACTACCAGGAGTATCTAAGACCCTAACCAGAATAACTATAATTACATTATTCAGATATTTATAATGGTTTACAAATATAAATAGGTTTTCACTCAAACAAGTAGGATGGGTTATTGGCTAAATAGACTTATGCATGGTAGAGATTACTCAATGTGATTAGTACTTATACGACCTATGATAATTTAGGTTGCATTCGATCTTTTACGTGACGCTTTATCTGCGATATTTGGATTATCAGAACTCAAGGTGAGTTCGTAGCCCCTTTTTCTACTACTTGCTTTATTAAATACGGGGGAGATTACATGCTTGATTTCTTTGACACAAGTGTTTTAAAACGTGATTCTATGTTCCTGATTTACATTATGGCCTAAGTACCCGTATTGGCCATTTAAAGCCCCTTTTATCATGAACCGTTAATGACCTCGGTATACGCTATGTTATGGATAGATCTATCGGGACTGACCATCCCCGTCTAGGCTGTGGTTTCTAGTTGACCATTGACAGCATTTAACATTTAAGAAAAATTCGTAGGATGTTTGGCAACATCTGTATTGAGAAAAATTCGTAGGATGTTTTTGTAACATCTTATTACGTGTTGGGGGCAAAAACCTCTAAGTACTGGTTGATACAATTTATTACGTTAAGGTCGGTGTCATGAGCTAGGGCAATAATACAGGTTTTTAGACTATTGAATGTGTTCATAGTCTACTAATACTTCGATCTTGTGGTCCACCTATGTCTTTATAACTATGAGGAATCACTCAACATTTTGTTGACTTTTTAGCATGTTTTAAATCTCAGGGGCTGGGCTAAGCTTGGATGGGAGTCCGTAGGAATCTATTAGAGGATTCCTGATTTCTTAAATTCAATGAAACTTTTGTCTTATAAAATCTTAATGTCTTTTTAATAAAACTATGGGACCTAACGTGAAAACTCTGATCTTTTGTAATGACATCGAATGAAACTTATTTTTAACGTCCATTTAAGGTCGTTTTCTATATCTTGATTTTTGTACTTTGACGTAGCACCCCATTGTTTAAAGGTTTTCTTTTATTTCATTTTTAAATACAGAATCCTTCATCGCTATCCGATATCCACGCGCGCGTATTCCCTGATCCTTACTTACTCGATGTCCCTTATTGCATATATATAAATCTTTAGATATATAATACTTTGTTAATTCGATCTCTACGTCTATCTTTTGACATATCAATATCTATTTCTATCGATCAATTATATAAATATCGACTATCCTGATTAATTTATGATATCAATGCTTAGACTTTATCCCTTTAGGAATTCTCGCTTAAATTTCTGTTGTACTTTCGCTTCAATTTCTGTTGTACTGAATGATTTCAAGTATCTATCAAATTAACATATTATGAAAATGTCAATTCTACTTTAACTCTCTATAAGTTTTTAGACAAATCACTACCACGATTATTAGGAAATTATAACACAAATTTTGACGAAAATGAGCATCGCATCGTTAGCCTTCAAATATACATAGCCGATCAAACTAGTAATAATTCAGAAGGACCATGCACAAGCTGAGAGTAAGTCCCTTAAAACTTCTTGTCAGAAACAATTTTCTATTCGCATCAACTTTTGTGTGCGTATTCAAAAAACGCGTTCCTTCGGAATCGAATTATAACGTACACTAAGAAGACATTCACTCCACCTTACTAATAAAGTCGACAACAAAAAAAAATTTACAACAGACACGTTTACCTAAGGGAACAAATAAACCCACTAGGAGCCGAGCCTTGGTCGCAACAATAAATATTAAACCAACATCACAAATCTTGAAACACCCAAGTTAAATCAATTTAGAAGGGAAATGCAAACGAGTTACCAAGCGTGGTAACGAAATTATCGAAAGGCATAAATAAAAGTAACAAATAGATTTATTGCCACAACATCCATTTATTATCTTAGAAATAAGATTACATAAGAAAACATAAAGAAATACAAGTTTTATTACAACCTCCCCTAATATCTATTTCTTCCAAAAGAGATCTACGCCGATTGCAAGAACGATGAGGGGCACGAGAATTGCTAGAATAAAGGCCAAATACTGAAATCCTTTTTCGTATGGGAAGTAGGCAAGATAAATGCGATGCATCGCGGTCGCCATCGCCAAGACGTGATGATGCGCAACATTTTTGAGGATTGGATAAGAGAAAATGTAAGTGAAAGATTAAGTGTTGTATGGAGAAATGGAGGAGAAAATTTTGTATAAAAAGGGGGAAAGTAACCGTTGGGGGTTACTGTTCACGACCGTTGTGGCACCGTTCAGAAAAAAAGATATAATACTAATAATAATCAATAATAAAATAAAAATAATACAACACTCTTGTCATCAACATTATTCCGAAGAAATATCCGCATCTTCTCTGAACCCGTACATTCCGTCAAGTGTCGCAACTTGAGCCTTGAGGACAAGGCTCATTTAACGAGGAAGGACTGTAACAATCCGTATTTTTGATCAATGTACGACGCTATTAAATTCACTATTTTTTTTCTCGTACGCGTTCGCTTTTAATTTTATAGTTAAGTTAAATCGCGTAAGCTAAAAATCAATAATTAACGTAAACGGACACCTAACAATTAAAGCTTTCGTCAAGCAAGCAATATATTATTTTTACGAAAGTAATAATAAACTTTTTATATTTTATTTTTATCGGTTGCGTAAAACGTTTACGTTTCGCAATTTAATACATTTAGGCATACCCGGAACCACAAAAATAATTCTACGCTTCAACATTTATACCCAATACATAAAAGTTATAAAAATATACTATATGTATACATACATAAGCCCGAAATTTATAGCTATGTATACAAATAAATATCAGAGAAAAATTCTTCCAAGTAGTCATTGTACATCTATCTCCAAAACATGGCCATACCATTTCCTTTTGACTCAAGACATGCAAAACAAGAATCCCTAAAACCCTCTAGATGTTTTTGTTGAACACTATTGGGTAGAAAAAAAAAAAATTTTGACCAAGACTTCACATATAAGGTGCAAGTAACTAGAAAGATACACATACACATGAACACTTTATTAAAAAACCAACAAAAACCTCCCCTCTACATCTCTTATGCGACGGCATGCCATCAAGCCCCAACAAATCCATACTAAAATTTTATAACAACCCATACACTCCTAGACATCATCCTAAGATATTCGAAGGTGATTCCCAAGCATTGGTTAACCATATTCAAGTGATTATCAAGTAAAAGAAGCTAGGGTTTCAATATACTAGGGAAACTAGGTGTTTCTTTGGTGCAAGCTTTGGATTTTTATCTAAATAAGGGGTTTAGATAACATTGTACCTCATCAACATACACCATAAGGTCATCTAGAACCCTTTATGTTCTTTTCAATATCAATTTATGCATAGTTTAGTTCTATGGTAGCCTTGAATCACCAATTACGATGTTTAACCTTAAAAAGCAGTTTTTACTGTAATGATCATTTTGCACACTATTATATATGATGAAGATATTGCTACTATCATGTAAAATGGATATTAGTTGAAAGTATTGTACCATATTAAATGGTTAAAAATGATAACTAACAAAGTAGTAAGGTATAAAAGCTAGGTTAAAATGGATTCAACAAGGTCACTCAAAGAAGTATGTCAAAATCCTATATATAACCATTTATTTTTTATATTTTTTATAAAGTAGTATAATACGCACGATCCGAAAAGTTAGAAACTTATGTCAAACGGATTTATAACAAAAAAAGGTTTTAGAGCGAAAACGAGTTATTATTCGGAGGTATAAAAATCCCGCATTTGTTTAAGTTATGGTTTCTGTCAAGGATTTTAAAGATGGTAAATTGCGGCACTTTCAAGTCGTCATCGGCCTTCGGCCGAACATGAAAGTCGTTCGGAGGTCTTTTACTTCCCCGCAGAGGTTCTTTAAGTCTAAAAGCGAGTAATAACGGGTCGAAAAGCTGGGGCAAAATCTGGCTTTTGGTAATTAATACACTGCCATTAGATCGGATGCGAGTTGCTTTTTCGCACCAGTTTCAGTCGAGTTTACGGTCTCGACAGAACTGGAAAGTGTTCAAAAATAGTGTTTCGCATAATTCTCTTTAGAACCCGATCAGGAAAATGTATTTTAGGGTCATTTATAGTCGGGTCAGACTTTAGAAAATAAACTATAACACGAGGAAGTAACTAATACACTACAATGAGTAACTAATATACTACCAGCATAATAACTATAACTTATAACTACCAGGAGTACTAATACACTACTAGGAGTGACTATAACTACCCTCAAGTAACTATAACTACCAGGATAACTAATACACTACCAGAAATAAAAAAAAAAAAAAAAAAAAAAAAAAATAACAAAAAAAAAAAAAAAAAAAACTAAAAATACCAGTACAATATCTATAACTACCAGGAGTAACTACAACACTACCCAGGAGTAAACTAAAACCCTACCAGGAATAACTATAATTACATTATTCAGCATATTTTATAAAATGTTTTAAATTATAAATATGTTTTCACTCAAACAAGTGATGGTGACTGCTAACATAGACTTATGCATGTAAGAGATTACTCAATGTGATTAGTACTTATACGACCTATGATAATTTAGGTTGCATTCGATCTTTTACGTGACGCTTTATATCTGGAACGATATTTGGATAGTCTATGAACTCAAGTGAGTTCGTCGCCCCTTTTTCTACTACTGCTATTAAATACGGGGGAGATTACAGCTATGATTTCTTTGACACAAGTTTATAAAAACCTTTATGCTATTTCCTGATACATTATTGCCTAAGTTACCGTATTGCATTTAAGTCCCTTTTATCATGAACCGTCAATTACCTGCGGGTATAGCTAGGTTATGAGATAGATCTATCGGGACTGACCATCCCTTCTAGGGGCTGTGGTTTCTAGTTGACCATTGACGCATTTAACATTTGAAGAAAAATTCGTAGGATGTTTGGCAACATCTGTATTGAGAAAATTCGTAGTATGTTTTTGTAACATCTGTATCCGTGTTGGGGCACAAACCTCGATTACTGGTTTGATTACAATTTATTACGTTAAGGTTCGGTGTCATGAATTGGGGCAATAATACATGTTTTAGACTATTGAATTGTTTCTAGTCTACATTACCTTATCTTGTGGTCCACGCAATTTCTGATAAAACCTAGAATTCACTCACATATTTTTTTGACTTTTGCATGTTTTTTTAATCTCAGTGTCTGAGGCATAACTTGGGAAGGAGCCGTGACTATATCTATTAGAGGGATTCTGATTTCTTAAATTCAATGAACTTTGTCTTATAAAATCTAATGTCTTTTTTAATAAAACTAAGGACCTAACGTGAAAAACACGATCTTTTGTAATGAAATCCGAATGAAACTTATTTTTAACTCCATTTAAGTCGTTTTCTATATCTTATTTTTGTACATTAAGTAGCCCCGGCAATGTTACCATTCCGCTGCGACCTGATTTTGGGGGTGTTACAGATGGTACCAGAGCCAAGGTTATAGGGAACTGGGTCATTTTCAAAACCTAGTCTATAACCACAAAGTTTAAAGGTTTTCTTTTCTTTCATTTTTAAATACAGAATCCTTCATCGCTATCCGATATCCACGCGCGCGTATTCCCTGATCCTTACTTACTTTTCCGATTGTCATTATTGCATTATATATAATCTTAGATATATAATACTTGGTTTAAATTCGATCTCTTACGTCTATCTTTTGACATATCAATATCTATTTCTATCGATCAATTATATAAATATCGACTATCCTGATTAATTTATGATATCAATGCTTAGACTTTATCCCTTTAGGAATTCTCGCTTAAATTTCTGTTGTACTTTCGCTTCAATTTCTGTTGTACTGAATGATTTCAAGTATCTATCAAATTAACATATTATGAAAACGTCAATTCTACTTTAACTCTCTATAAGTTTTTATACAAATCACTCCCACAATTATTAGGAAATTATAACACAATTTATGACGAAAATGAGCATCGCATCGTTAGCCCTCAAATATACATAGCCTGATCAACTATGTATAATTCAGGAAGGACCATGCCCATGCTGAGAGTAGTCACCTTAAAACTTCTTGTCAAGAAACAATTTTCTATTTGCATCAAGTTTTGTGTGCGTATTCATAAAACGCGTTTACTTTTGACGAATACGTAATACCATAAAGCTTGGTAGTTACGACACCACCATAGGTATAATGTCGTTATCACTCTAAGAAAGATGTTATAACTGACGCGTTAAGCCAAAGTGAATGAAAAAGCCCGCTAGAAGTTGAGCTTTGGTCGCAACAATAAATATTAAACCAACATCACAAATCCTGAACACTCAAGTTAAAGCAAACTAAAGGGGAATGCAAATGAGTTACCAAGCGTGGTAACAAAATATTCGAATGTCATAAAATAAAAATAACAAATAAAATTGTTGCCACAACATCCGTTTATTATCTTAGAAATAAGATTACATAAGGACATAAAGGAAATACATGCTTTATTACAACCCTCCCCTAGCAATAATATCTATTTCTTCCAAAGGATATCCACACCGATTGCAAGAACGATGAGGGGCACGAGAATTGCTAGAATAAAGGCCAGATACTGAAATCCTTCTTCGTAGGGGAAGTAGGCAAGATAAATGCCGAGTGCTATCGTGGTCGCCATCGCCAAGTGCGTGATAATGTGCAACATTCTTGAGGATTGGATAAGAGAAAATGTAAGTGAAAGGTTAAGTGTTGTGAGGAGAAATGGAGGATAAAAATTTGGTATTTAAAGGGTGGAAGTACCCATTGGGGCTACTGTTCATAGCCGTTGGAGTTACTGTTCATATAAAAAAAAATTACCCACACCTCTTCATCAACATTATTCGGGAAGACAACTCGAAATAAATTGCGGGACGCAATTCCTTTATCCGTGGTGTGAAGGAGTGAGGTAGGAATTGTAACTAATTTCACATGTTTTCAACATCTTTACGATTGATTAATTCAACTATTTTATTTTAGACTTTTTTACGGTTTGCTATAATATCGTAATGTTAAGTTACATCGCGTGAAGCCGCTTGACTAAAAAATGACAGACGCTTCATTTGTAAATGGGCATCAAACATATTAAAATGTTTACATCATATCAAGTGTTAAGTAATTTATTTTGAGGATATTATTAACTTTGTTCATTTTATTTTTATTTTTATGGTTACGATTTCACGGATAAATGTTAAAGTTTTTAGTACATACCGGAGAATTCCAACCACCAAAACTTTTCTACGCTTCAACAAATACTCTTTTTATACCCAATACCCAAAGTTTTATAATAAAAAAATATATACACCCTACAACCCATTTTCGCCGAATTCTATACAAATAAAAGAAACTAAGACTTTCAATTTTATGTCTTACACTTTTAAATAAAAGCTACTGTAACATCCGAGAATTTTCGAAATTTTAAAGGAGATATAAGTTATTCCTAGGTGGAATTATCAAAAACGAGCAGCTAAACCACGTTTTCATTATTCGGACTCTAAAGCAATTTGAAGTAAAACGACATTCCTAACAACTTTTTAGTTTTGACCGAGACTCGAAAACAGTCAGAAGGTGACTGAAATGCCCTTGCAAGATTTATAAACACAAAAATAATTAAATTATATTTAATTATCACGTTTTATTAAATAAAAATATTTAATAAAATACTTAGCATTTTAATTAAAAGCGTTTTTGAAAACGCGAATATTCGAGTTGAAATCCATTTTTATTCTGAACGAGACGTAACCAGTTCACTAAATAAATAACGAATATTTTTATAAATGTTATGAAAATATTTATGAAATAATATCAAATAAATACTCATTTTTATCAGAAAAATGATTTGGAAAACAACGGCGCAAGTTTCGCGCGTTGAATCATTAGTTAAGTCGCCCAAACGAGTCTCGAACCGCTTTTTATCAAAAGTATATTAAAAAGTTACACTTTTTACCCTACACTATAAAGGACTTGACACTTTCTTTAAAACTTTTAATATATATATAAAGTTTATATATTTTATTTCATTTCCATCTCAAAATTTACACACATACATATATAACTCTCTCTCTCTCTCCCCCAAAGTATCCGGCCAGCCACCACCACCGCCGGATCCGGCCACCACCGTCGCGCCGCCGCCGGAAAACTTTTCCGGCGGACTTTTCCGGCGAACACCAAAGTTGATTCTTGTCACCCGATCTACCCGTTCATCATACTCACTCGCCCTCACTCGCGTTTTTCCCTCCCCCTCCTCTCCGGCTGCTGTCCCACCGCAGCCAACACCACCATCACCGCCACCTCACCGTCGCCATCATCATCATAACCAACACCACCATCCTACCACCCACGCCACCACCACAGCCGCCACTAGAGGGTGCGTGTGGTGGTTATAGTTAGCACCAAGGGTGCGTTTCTTGGTTGGTAACACTCGAAAAGAAAAGAAAAGAGGCGTGTTCATTGGTTGTTGTTGTCACCGAGACCACCATCATAAGGTAGTGGTTCGGTCAGGTCTGCCGCAGCCACGACCGCACCATGGCGGTGCCGGCTCGTGGTGGTTTTGAGTTGGTTGTTTAATTTAGCACCAAGGGTGCGTTCGGGTTGGGTTTTAACATGAAAAGGGTGCATCGAGTTGTTCGTTGCATCGACTAGGGCTCGTTTGTTTCGCGGGTCAGCCGCCATAGGGTGCGTTTGGCTGTGTGGACAGCCATTAGGGTGCGTTTGGCTGTGACAGCCGCCCTAAGGGGTGTTGGTTGGCTGTGGGTTTCACCACAGCGGGGTCCGTTTGGTTTGTAGCAAATTAGGGTCAGTTTGGTATTATGGCAGCCAAACGAGGGTGTTTGGTTGTGGGTTTAGCAGCATAAAGGGATGTTTGGTTGGGTAGAAAATATTAAGGGCATGTTTGTTTTAAGTTATCAAAGGGGTGTTTGTTTTTAGGGATGACAACATAAGGGTTATGTTTGGTTTAAGAGAGAAAGACAAGAAGGACGCGTTTGGTTTAGCAAGACAACGAGGGTTCGTTTAGTTTATACAGCAAATCAACAAACAAATGAAAATAACATTAGGTTTTATAAATATTAAAACTGGACTAAATTGGTGGTTTAAATTGGTTAAATAAATACAATATTTATTAGTTGTTTAGTTTAGATATAATATATATATATATATATATAATATATATAAATATATATATATATTATACCTGGAAAACGCGTGCATTTGAAATATTGGAAAGCGAATAACTGCAATATATATTGATTAAGGGAAAAACGTTGAGTTTTACGTATATGGGAAACGTTA
>BQNB010038707.1:0-47625 GCA_026074375.1 Tanacetum coccineum | reverse complement strand
ATGAAATTTTAACAAGAGTATATTTAGGATCATATGAACATTATAAGGGTGTATTAGCAGAAGTAGAACATTCAAAACCTGGTTTTGAGAATCAATGATCAAAAATGGTGGAAATGGGTCATTTCGGGTAGTATTTCCACTCGTACGCCTTGTATCTTTACTCCGAGGCTTCAATACTTCAGGGCTTCACTTCTTGAACTTCTTTAATGATCCTAGGATCATAAGGGAGCTAAGTATTGCTTCCTATAAAGGTTATAGAGGAGGAGGTGTGGTGCGAGTTTAGAATGAAGGTTTTGAGTTCTATTTATAGGCAAATGAACCCTTAAGGACTAAGGAAGCTTATGAATCTGATATAGGACGTGTGTAACAGCTAGGGGGTGATGTTTTGAAGCTACATGATGAGTCTTGAGGTCTAGAGGTGGTAGGATTGCAAGGTGGAAGGTTTTTAGGGGTGTTTGGGTGTTCGCGGCTGATTGGAGCAAAAAGAAGGCCATGTGCCTTTAATTTCGACCAAGAGAAGGTTCAAGCAGGTGGGTGAGCTGCTACAAGGTGTCTAGAAGGAGTTTATGCAAGTGCCTTGCACATGGTTAGGGCTAAAATGGGTTAAAGAAGCCAAAAATGGGGTGCGGGTCTGTTTTGGGCTCGGCATAGTTTTCAAGAGTCTTTCCAAGGTACATTGTGTTTATAATGATTAAGGATAGATGAAATAGGTTGTTAAGGTCTGGTATTAAAGTAATTAGCAAAGATTAGCAATTGGTTTGGGTTAAAACGGAGTAGAATTGAAGAAATGAGGTCACGGGTTCAAATAGGGCTCGTTTAGGGTTTTCTTGACTTTCTTGGCTTATATTTTGCATACTCTTGATTAGGAATGATGGAATACAAATCCTAGGGCTTATATAAAGTATTATAAATGAAGTTTGGTCATTGGTTTAAGTTATAATGGGTTGAAATTGAGAAAACGGGTCAAAGTTACAATTAGGGCATAATTAGGGTTTTCTGGATTCGTTAAGGTTTTCTAGGCTTTGATTTCTTGCACATTGCCAAGTTAATGATAGATAATGATTTGTAAACTCATTTTATGAGTTTATAATGGCCCTTGGTTGGTTATTTGGGATTAGAATGGTTTAAAACGAGTAAACAGGTTAAATTAACCAATTAGGTACATTTAGGGTTTCTAGGATATGTTTTACGTACAAGCGAAGTAAAATGATGAAGTAATGACGAAATAATGATTGAATAGGATTTATATGATTGTAAAATAAGTTTTTACAACTCATTTGAGTGTTGGTTTGGGTTTATAATGGATAAAAGCCAAGAAACAGGTCATGGTTTAGAAACTAGCTCGGTTTTAGGGTTTAGGGTTTTGAATTAGGGTTTTGAGTGCAAAAAGATGTATGAAAGCTTATGTATGGAATAATTAGGGTTCATATATTGTAAAATGAGTATATTAGCTTGCTTAAGTGGTGGTGAAGAAATTAGAATGAAAACGGAGGTAAAACGGCTATTTTAGAGATCATGCTTAATGACTTGTACATTGAGCTTTTAGAGATTTGTACTTTGACTTGAAGAGATTTTATATTTTAAATGAGATATCATATTACTTGTACATATGCTTTAGTAGCTTGTGCATTCACTTTAGGGGTTAACCCTTCCATGAGATTAGGGTTTAGGGCATCCGATAATGGTTTAAAGCCCGTTTTGTTATGATGTTGCAAATGGTATCTTTTAGGAATATTGTACCTTGTAATAATGATATTATGATATAGAATTGATATGTTATGATGTTTGCTTGACATATATGAAGATAGGATTGCCATACGTAGGTTGTCTGAGTTCGTTAACTTGAGTTATGCAGGTTATATTGCATATTGAGATATTGACAAAGTAATGTAATGTAATAAAACAAAAAATTTCCCTAAAAAAGTTGAGTTCATATATAACTGATAGATTGTACATCATCTAACTTAATAGATGGATATTTACATTTATGAAAATTGTGGGTTGTTATATTTTACAGATAATATTGAATACATAGCCGAATAATTAGAAAGCAATATTATCAAACAAGGTTTTAACCGAACATTGAAGCCTTCATTATATTTGATCAGAATAAATGAGGCTACACCAACTATCTAATAAACTAACTACTACATAAACTAATAAGCTAACTATTAGACTCTCATTGGAGAGATCTAACTATGATGGATGCATTCTACCAAACGCCTATGACCCTTTATATAGAGGGTTTACAAGAAAACCTAGCTTACATAGAAAGCTAACTTAATATTTCACATTAAGTCCTTGTTGTTTCATCTTTCTTCATTTGTGCATATGTAGTTTTGTAATCATCAAATCTAAAATCCTAATAATCTTCCCCTATTTGATATTACAAAACAATCTTCATATATGAAACAACCTTCAAAGCTTCCCATTGACTTAAGATCTTCTTGAATATGTCACCACACATAATAAGCTGTAAATCATATCTTTGTAGTCTTCTTCCCCTTTTTGTAATCATCCAATATGGGTCTTCTTGTAGATATGCAACTTGTAAACACTTCCCTTTCAGTGGTGCATGTAGCCAATCTGATTAGATACCACTTGTTGATCCTAATCTGATTAGATCTTTCTAGCCTGTTAAGGGTGGTAGCCAATCTGGATAGATCCAAACTAACTACAAGAGAAACAATGACTATGAACAATATAAGTTATGCGGAAACTAACTTATACTGCTAAGAAGAACAATGAATGAAACAAAACTTTGATTTCTATTAATCTGCTAGATTACAGATTACTAACTATATATCTTGGTGAAACTTGTATATGAAAACTTATATCTAACTAATGCCGTAGGGTTCCTTTTATACACCAAGGAAACCCTAATGGGCTTACAAAACGCGTTATGTGATCATGCATATCTATTCCTAATATATCTCATGCATATCACATAAGCAGTACTAACTTCATATGCTAGCAGTACTAACTTACTACTAACAGCACTAACTATACTGGCAGTACTAACAATGTACTGGCAGTACTAACTATTATAACTAGCAGTACTAAATACTTAGTCTATTTTCAACAATCTTTATCAGCAGCACTAAGTCTTCACTAACAGTACTAACTACAACTAGCAGCAATAAGTTGTAGAGACTTCTGAATCCCAACAATCCTCCCCTAAACATGATTGTTCACTTGTTAACCTTCATGTTTCTTCAGTATAAGCTTCTTGAACGTTAGGAGGATGTATTCAAACACACTTCTATTCTTTAATCCTTTCTTTGATGAACTTGAGCTCTTAGAAATCTTGAAATTCTTTAACTTCTCATTACAACATCTTAACAAACTTGCAACACAGCTACACAGCAACACCAAATTTGTTGGCTTTGTAGTTTTTGGCAAACTACCAGCCATAAACGGATTTGATGTTTCTTTACTAGTAGTCGTTTGCTCTGGAATAACCAATGCTTCATTGTAATAACATGGTGCATTGATAACCATATAGTTTTGAGTAAACTATCAACTATCAACAGATTTGAGATATCTTTACCAAGAGTCGTTTGCTTTGGACTAGCCAACTCTTAACCGTGAAGCATGGTGAGTTGAGAACCATATAGTTTTTAGCAAACTATCAGCTATTAATAGATTTGAGAAGTCTTTACCATAAGCCATTTGCTTTGGACTGGCCAGTTCTTGATGTCTGTTAGACATGGTGAACTGATGACCATTTGTTGTGTGGTGATAAAACCAACACTTAAAGATCCTTCTCTCCTCCATCATGGATTCCATGCTCATCAATCTGCTTTTGAATAAATCTAAGCAGAGTATAAGCATCTTCACTTGCAATCCCAACTACTAACCTTAAAGAAAGCATTCTTTCAAGTGTGTCTTTTGTGAGTGGATACTTCCTTTCTGCAAGCATATGAATCTCAGTACCATCTTCCAGTATCAAGGTATAAATACCATATTTTTCATATAAATCCCAACTTTTAAGATTCCATCTTTCTTGATTCTGCTAGAGTTTATCTTCTGCATTTGCATCAAACATGGTCCTTAAATCTCCCCAAAGAACTAGATCAACACCTTCTGGAGTAGTTGTTTAAAATCTCTTCATCACCAGATTATATAACTCCTCAAGATCTAGCCTATCAAACCTTGTCACCATTTCAGAAAAGGTTTTAATCCACCTAGAACTTCCATCAGATCTAAAGATTCTGTAGTAGATGCACTCTGCTCCATGTCTGTCAAACTCATAGAATTTTGATTCCCAGTTAATAATTAGAAACCTCTTCTCCAGGACTTCATAATCTAGTATTCCTTCTTCATCATGAACTATCATAAGAAAAGCTTTTAGCTGTTCTTCCTCTTTAAGATCAGAGTCTGTCTTTTGCCTTTTAGACTTCTTTGTAGCTTTCATCTTAAGTCTTCTACCTGGTCTTTTTTGGTAGTATCCTCATGTCCTTCTTGCTTAACTTCAACTTTAGTACTGTCAGGTTCTTCAAGAACCTTTTCCTTATTTGAAGTATCTTCACCAGTTGCCTTCTTATTCATCTTCTTTATCAATTCTTCTTCTTTAGCAGAACTAATAGGAACAAAAGCTTGAACAAACATCTTCTGTCTTTCATACATACCTTTGATTTCTTCAAATGACTTTGCTTTCAACTGTGACTGTTTGTAACCACCCATGTTCTTCAGATATGTCATCATCAAATTTCTTAATTGAGATTTAGTTGGTGGTCTACTTCTAATCTCAGCAGATCTTTGTGCAGCTCTGAATTTTCTTTGAGGAGCAATTGTTTCAGCCAAGAACTTTGCTCTCTCTTCAATTTTATACTCCTCTCTTTCTTCCTATTAAAGCTTGGCAGTAAACAATGCATCATCATTAATCCCTGCTTGAACTTCATCATACATCGCAGCTATAGCAGCCTTAGATGCTTCTTCTTCCCTCTGTATTTCCTTTTCCACCTCTGCTTGCAAGTCTACTTGTAACTGTCTGGCAATTTCTGCATCTCTTGCAATCTGAGCAACATCAAATCACTTCTAGTCATTTTCTTTGCAGGCTCAGGTTCTTCTAAGACACTTTTGCCTTTATCTTTAGGATCAATTATTGGAAGTGGCTTTAGGGTTAAGGTTGATCTTATAGGTCTAGAAGAATCTTCAACATCTTTAATTGACACTCCTTTTTCCTTAGCTTTCTCTTCTTTCATCTTAATCAAAGTTTGAGCCATGGTGATATCTTCATCATCAAATATACTTGTTGTTGTAAGAGGAGTTCTAGGCTTAACAGCAATATCTTCAACATCGGGCCTAGCAGTACTAAGTTCTGGCCTAGCAGTACTAACTGTTTTAGGTACAGAAGTACTAACTGGTCCTTTAGTACTTCCTCCTTTCTCACCACTGCCATTGTTAAACTCCTCAGTTTCATTACTTTGCCTCCTTTCTTTTACAACATCCTCTGTTTCCATGTAATCCCTACCATCAACATCAAGATCATCAAAGGCATCCAAAGTTGGTTCAGGTTCAGGTTTGGCATTTTTCCTCCCCTGTTTGGATACAGACTCCTTCCTTCCCAATCTTCTCTTCATAGATAACCTAGACACACTTCTTAACCATGCCCTATGGTGCGAGATGACTGGGTGACTCTTCTTCTTGAGCTTCTTAATTCATGTCTTTAATTTAATGATTTCAGCAGCCTGAGCATCCTTGGAAGCTTCCAAAGCAAGAACCTTGTTTGACAAGTTAGTGCAAAGAATAGATAACTCTTCTAGGGTCATGCCACCCTCAGCTCTATCAGATGTGGGACCACCTGAAAGAGGACTATCATGGGATGGCTGAACCTGATCCCCTGCACTCCTATTAGTACCCTCTAAAGAGTCCCTAGAGTCTTGGGTAGTGTCATGGCTAGATGATGAGGAAGTCTCAGAAGGTTGGTCTCCTGTACTAGGTTGAGTAGGAGAGGGTGTTGGTTGGGGTTCAGTGGGTTGTTCTAAACCTTTACCCTTAGATGCTTGGTGTAGCACCAACATGGAATCAAAGAGTAGAGTTACGTTTCCTGAAAACTTTACACCTTTCCTGGATATGTTTGAGAAAACCTTTTGAGTGTGAGCTGGTGTAACATAAACATCATTAAAAGGTTCACCAAGCTCAATTTGATTATTCAAGAACACCATTAAAAATCTTAGATACATAAGAAATTTCTTTTTAGAAGTATCCAAGTTCCTCAACATACCATCAAAAATAAGTTTAGAAAAATTAAACTTTTGATTTGTTGCCAAACATATAACAGCTGAAGCAATATTTGTTGAAAACTCATTCCAGCTTGTAGATTTTGAACTTAGGCAATGAAGGATGGTATGTATCAAATACTTCCATTAAGGAGAAAAGAGGGCTTTTTGAAAAGTTAGTTTGTTAAGTTCACCCTCATATCCTATTAATGCAAGGTTTTGAAAAATGGCTTCATTTGATAGGCAAGTAGTACCATCAGCATCATTAAGGAGAAGAGAACTTCTGATTGATGCTTCTGTTACTACTACTGCCTTGCTGTCAACAGTAGCATGGATTTTCTTCTTATTATTGACTGTTTGGGAACTAGCAGTGTTCCAAAACTATTCAATATAAGAAATATAGATAGTAGGACTTACAGTGAGAGCATGATGTATCAAACTTGATGTAAGAAAGTCCACTATCTCATGAAATTCTGAATTTCCTATTGTCTTCTCCAAACACGCGACCATGTTATGTTGATCGACAAATTCCAAATCAGCCATAGATGTGTTGAAAAGGGTGAATAAGGTGTGGGATATGTTCGATTGTGAGAATTTGAGGGTTTGGTAGAGTTAATTGAGATTTTATAAAGATATGCTTTAGGGTTTGAGATGAACGACTGAATAAACTTGAATCTTTATCTTAAAGAAAGAGTATTATAGAAGAAAAGATCAAAAAATTTCAAGTCATAGACCCCTATAAGCAAGTTGTTGGCGGAAATATCTCAACGGTTATAATTAATTAATGAAAATCTAGTATGCTCACCAACAATAGTAACGGTAACAAGCAGCACAAACGTTTGCCTGGTAGCACCAACTTTTATGTCTGGCAGCACCAACTTTGCCTGGCAGCATTAACTTTGCCTGGCAGCATTAACTTTGCCTGGCAGTACTAACTTGTCAGTTTCCATGTAGTACCCTCAAATCCAATCCAAACTGCATCTTTGACCCAATCCAAGCATCAACACTATTGTTAAATGCTTTTAAGCAACACTAACCAAGCCAGGCAACACTAAGTGTTGGTCTGGCAGTATTAACTAAACTGGCAGCACTAACTAACTCAGCACCATATGTAGCCCTTAATCTTCATTCTAAAGAAAATAATGAACTCCAAATAATCATCTAATCAGCTAGAATCCATCTGCTAACTAAGATTATTTCACAAACTATACAACAAGGTAACCTGCTAACTTGCCTGCCCTAAACTAATGCAGCTATAGATTGATCATTCTAATGTTAACAGTCAAGAAATTGAACCTGCTAACATCAAAAGCTTTGGTTAAAAGATCAGCTACATTGTCATCAGTGTGAATCTTTAGCATCTGGATAAGTTTCTTCTCATAAGCATCCCTAATGAAGTGGTGCCTAATCTCAATATGCTTTGTTTTAGAGTGAAATAATGGATTCTTTACAATGCATATAGTACTCTTATTATCAATGTAGATCTTTGTGTTTATAAAATTGAACCCATAGTCTAAGATTTGATTTTGAATCCCCTATACTTGCCCACAGCAGTTGTAGTAGCAACATACCCTGCCTCTGTAGTAGAAGTAGCCACAATTGTCTGCTTCTTGCATTGCCATGATATAAGTCTCCTGCCAAGAAATTCACAACCTCCTGTTGTGGATTTCCTGTCAAGATTTGCTCTAGCATAGTCAGTATCTGAGTAGGCTTCCAGGTCAAATGATGACACTCTAGGAACCAAAGGCCCAGTTTGGGTTTACCCTTTATGTACCTAAAGATTCTCTTCATAGCATTAAGATGGGAGGTCTTAGGAGTTACCTGAAACCTAGAACAAGCACAGACTGCAAACATAATATCAGGCCTAGAAGCAATCAAGTACATTAAAGAGCCAATCATGGATCTATAAAGATGTACATCCACATCAGCAGCTTCTTCATCCTTGGTCAAAGACTTCTGGGTCTCAATAGGAGTACTGGTAGTATTCACACTAACAAAATAAAATTTCTTCAGGATCTCTGCAACATACTTATCATGACTTATAAAAATATCGTCTTCTTTATGTTTAACTTGTAGTCCAAGAAAGAAGGCGAGCTCTCCTATAAACTCGTCTGAAATCTACTCTTCATCAATGCCTCAAATTCATCACACCAAGACCTCTTTGTAGAACCAAAATAAATGTCATCCATATAAACTTGTACTAACATGATATCATTAGTCCTTCTTGATAAAAAGAGTCTTGTCAATAGTTCCTCTTCTGTATTCACTCTTTAACAAGAAAGTAGATAAAGTAGCATACCAGGCTCTAGGAGCTTGGTGTGAACCATATAAAGCTTTCACAACCTTGTAGACCTTCTTAGGGAACTTAGGATCTATAAAACCTAGAGGTTGAGATACACACACCTTTGTAGGATCCCGAATTCACACAAACATGTATAGATCTAGAGAGATCTAGAGAGAGAAAGTTAGAGAGAGAATGGTTGAGAGAGAAACTAATAAAAACACACTTAAGAGTGTGTGTAAAATGAATTGATACTTACCTCTTCCAAAGTTGGAAGAGGTATTTATAGTTCTTACAAAACACCGGGTATTAGTACACGGTTCAATACCGAAAGTCATACGTTTAACTATTAAACTACGAGCTATAATGAACAGTAAAATACACGGGGTGACCGAGTCTTTTTTTAATATCTAACAATCTCCCCCTAAGGGAGGTCACCCCTGAAAATACTAAACTTAAGCTCTTCAATCTTCAGATTGATCTTATGTATAGCTCGTAGACGTTTGATTTCATTGATCTGTATCTTGTGAATCTGAAGTAGTGAACTTTAGACTTTTAGGCTTTAGCTTGACTTGTATGTGATCTTTGAGCTTCTTTGAGATCATCATCCAATCATAATCTCTAATCATCATCATGTGATCTTTTGCCATCTTGTGAACTTGTGTCATTCTGAATGATATGCTCACACTTTTCTTGATCTTGAAAGCTTGAATATTCAGAGTTACGGAAGCTTTAAAAATAGATACTTGAGCTTTCATGATATCTTCGAATGTGTCATTTAAGTATGAGCACGCGGTTATGAACTTGATTATGCTAGAACAGGGTATCTCCATTTCCATCTTTAAATGATCCTGTAATAAAACAGTTAGCAATAATAGGAAATTGATTTGTAAAAACAATCGATGCGATAGTTTGCAAAAGAGTTTTGTAACACATCGAAAGTTTTATTTGTTTTCCAAAGTCCAATAACCGTCAATTCGTATACTGGAACAAGTTTGATTCATGTAGAATCGCACCGTTGTTGTTTTCCAGTTTTCACAAGTTTGATCCATTAAGGATCTCACAAGTCACCTACCATGAGCTTGTTTGAAGTTGGCTCAAGCAGGATTTCCATCTTCACTGTGGATACTTACGTATCACTCGGATGTTCTGGCAAAATCACAAGGATAATGCGTAGGACTCTTATGATAAAACTTGTAATCACAGTGTGTGAATAACAAGTAAATTGGAATTGTCCTAACGAGATTAATTGATGATCTCTTGGCTGTAGACTTAAAAGTGCATTTTGATTTTAGTGATCGGAGGCTGGAGCTGACTGCCACCTTTTCAATACCGACTTACTCGGAGTGAGTGAGTCAGTAGATTACATGTTTAGTCTCCGTGAGAAATGAAACAAAAATCTTTTGAGAGATTCTGAGTGGCTTGGGAGGGTTGTGCATTGCATCACTAGGTCCATGATGTCACTTCAATGTCAACAATCATCTTAGTGATTCTGACAACATATGTATTGACCCGGTTTCTGCCTAAGTGTATGAAGGGCTTCTTTCTTCACACCCTTTATCTGTAAAATTCTTTTTCATTCTTCAACCCCTTCAATGCTTACCGAGATTTCATAACTAGTACCTTGTTGGGTTTATTCCAGTACTAGCTCCATCCCAGTCAGCACTATTCCCTTATTCTCACATTTACTCCTTTTTATCATACCTAAGGACTTCTATACTAACTAGTGGATTGTACTTGGGTAGATCCTTCCGGTTCTGGAAGGGTCATGGGAACGAGTACCTAACCTTACCATCCTTATAACTTCGATAATAGTAAATACATGGTCAGTCTTTTGGTACAGTTCACCTTGCCATAAAACCACTTTCAAAAACTCAATCAGGTACTTGTGATATAACTATCAAAGTGTTTAGTACACGATTGTTTTTGCTTTTTAGAAACGCTCCCCCTCAACATGTGCATCGGTATTCAAAACTGTTTAGCACATGTTGGTGGAGAATACACTTGAGTAATATGATCACATTACATATTTTAATCACATTTTCTCCCCTTATCAAAAATTTCAAATCATTTGACATTTTGGATATCAATTGATTTAAATATGTTATAAAAAATTGGGAGAAAAGTGTGCCAATTATTCACAAGCCTTGTTTGGAACAGATTAATGCTCCCCCTTAATCGTTGAGGGAAATATAAGATAGTACTGAGTACAGTAATTTGAAAGATTTTGAATTTACTAAGAAATTCTTGAAGATTTGTACTCAAGCACTATTTATATTGGCCTATATTTAAGTCTACACTACACATTTACATATTCACAAGATTATGTATGAGACAGGACCTGAATATGTTCAAACCAAAAATGACATAGTCATTTTGTCCATGTTAGCAATCAACAGTCTGTAGTCCGTCTCGATACTCTCCTTTTGGAAGTTGTCTTAGCTTCCCCTTGAATCAACAATCCTTTCTTGAGTAGATTCAAAGCCTTCTTGCAATTCGCATTAAGAAGACTTGAAGTCTGACGCCCAAATCTTTAAAGTACGCAATTAATTCGAAACCGCAACACCAAAGTCAATTAAGTCCCGGATGTCTAAATTTCTCTTAACATGATAGTGATGATATAAATTGAAACACCAAAGTCAACTAAGTCCCGGATATCTCAATTATTCCCTCTCAGTAGACGAACTGATAACACCTAAGACAACTAAGTCCCAAATGTACACTTTTCTTTCTATCGGATACTGACTAACTAGAGGAATTATCATACTTATCATACCAATATGTACCTCTTTGATCAAATATTTCTACTCCTTTAAAAACACGCTTGGTGATTGACTGTTAAAGGAAGCATTAATTGAATCAGTAACCAATCTTCTCACGCTCTAATCAATCTTCTGTCAACACATTTCCCTGGTATCTCAACTGATGCATACCATAAATGACAAGATATCTCTTCTCTTATGTGGTTGGAATAGCGCACCGGAAAGTAACACGATAAAACACTGATTTTCTCTGCGGTTAAGACATTTGTCTTCCCGGATAGTCCAACAATTAAAAAGGCTGATGATTCTATCACGTGTAGTTGTTGTACCTTTCAGTGTATTTACTCCTTCCCCTTGATGTTTTCGATACCTCAGAATT
Organism: Tanacetum coccineum; assembly: GCA_026074375.1. Taxonomy (NCBI): domain Eukaryota; kingdom Viridiplantae; phylum Streptophyta; class Magnoliopsida; order Asterales; family Asteraceae; genus Tanacetum; species Tanacetum coccineum. The sequence goes on along the minus strand of BQNB010038707.1, from coordinate 35,979 downwards.
AGAAAAATCTTATATGCACACGTGCTTGAGATCGTGTTCGCAGAATTAATAAACTTAAATCTATCCCGTGAGAATCAGTTTCAAGGCTTTTTAAACTACGAAAGAATTTCCAAACATTCCTAAGTCTTTTTACAAACTAGTACCTTGGCAATATTAGTCGTATGTAGTTTAAAGCCTGAATTCACTAAGTCTTCAATTGCAAATAAGTCCCTAAAGTTTGAAGCAAATGACATCTAAGGCACATGTAGTTAATATGAATTAACTCCCTTTAAATTGTTATCTGTCATTATCAAAAACTTCAACTGTTTAATCCTTGACTTTATTTTGAAAAGACGTTTTAAAGCTTATTTGCCACTTTCTTCCCCTCAAATACTGACCTGTTTTCTATTTAAAGAGTTTTTAGTCATTGTTTAGTGGTCGAATTAACTTTGAAAATCTTTTCGTGATTTACTTAAAATATTGATCATTGTGAAAGGACAATTTTTTCCCAATTAAAAAAAAGATTTCTCTATTTTGACAAATAAATGCACTGAAACGTACACTTATTCTTATGATGCATGGATATGAAATAATCCATGCCCGAGAAAAATTAATTACCCGTTGTCAGGAACAGCTGTCTTTTCGACGACATGCGTTCCTCAGATTGAAAAGCGGGTTGCAGTCAGAAATAACTGCAAGCCATTGTCATGAGCTCAAAACTTTGAATGTTTTGTTAGAGTAGCTCAATACCAAAAATACTTCACTTTTCGTTGCTAAGTAAAAATGCACTGAGACATGTATTTTCCTTTATGATGAGGCCCGGGTTATGCACATAAATGTACATAAGCCATTCTAAGGAAAAATGCACTGAGACGTGTATTTTCCTTTACGATGAGGCCCAGGTTATGCACAGAAATGTACACAAGCCATTTTTTTATATTTACAAGATGATGTTTGATGATAATATCAAGCAGTTACATTTGTCATAATCTCCAGTTTTGCTGGAGTCAAACATCTCATACCAATCCTTCTGACAAGATATAAAAACCGATCCTCGAAAGGGCGTTCGTAAATAATCCAGCTAATTGGTATCAGATTCTGACAAAATATAATTTAATAATATCATTTTCAACCTGTTCCTTTATGAAGTGATACCGAGTATGGATGTGCTTTGTATGAGAGTGTTGTACGGCTTTGCATGAGATTGCTATGGCTGACTGTGAATCGTAGTACAACAGTATTTTGTTGTAGTTGAAGCCATAAACTTTAAGCTGTGTCCTCATCCACATTACTTGTGCACAACTTGCAGATAACGCCACGTACTTGCTCTGTTTGAAGATATTACAGTGCATATTGTTTCTTGACATCTTGCTTACAAGTTTGTCCACCTAGGAACTGTAATCCCTCCTAAAGTGCTTTTGCGAGTATCAATGCATTCAAGCATGCTCCGACCTTGAAAATGCTTTAGAAAAGCCTTTGGACATCAGGAAATTGGATAATTCATCATACCAGGCTCTTGGGGCTTGCTTCAAGCCGTATAAAGCTTTCCTTAAAAGGTAGACTTTTTATGGATGTTCAGGATCAACGAACCCTTCCGGCTGAGCAAAATAAACCTCCTCCTTCAGTGGACCATGAACCCTTCCGGCTGAGCAACGTAAACCTCTTCCTTCAGTGGACCATTAAGAAATGCCGTTTTCACGTCCATCTGATAGATTGGAAAAGACTTGTGTGCTGCGTGGGCAACAAAAATCCGAACTGCTTCCAAGCGAGCAACTGGAGCAAATGATTCTTCAAAATCAATACCCTCTTCCTGAGCATAACCTTTAGCAACAAGTCGTGCTTTGTTGCGAATTACAGTCTGATCTTCATCCTTTTTGTTCTTCCATAACCACTTTAGCTTAATAACCATCTTGCCAAATGGTTTGTCGACGAGTTCCCAGACGTTTAGTCTGTCGAACTGATGAAGTTCATCCTGCATTGCTTCGATCCATGCAGAATCAGCCATTGCCTCCTTAATGTTCTTCGGTTCAACAATACTCACCGTGAGCGCGAACATACACATTTCAGGATCTGTGGCAAGCTGTCGTCTTGTTTGAACTGGCATGGTTGGATTTCCACGAACTTGTTCTAATGGATGATCTCTGGTCCATCGGTAATCATGACTTTGTGGTTGAAATGAATGCACATCGGTATTATCAATGTTGCGTGAGGAAGACTCACCAATTTCTTGTACCCGTGTACAAAAAGGATTGATAAATTCATCTTCTTGAAACGATGCATTCGGTGCTTGATTATTGTTGTTTTCCTCAGCTTGACCGTGTGTTGGATTGTAATATTCTTCAAGTAAAGGACTGAAGAGAAATTCCAACCCTTGTTGTGACGAATCTGTCTTCTCTGCTGTAGGAACAACATTTTGTCTTGGGGGCACGGGGTCAGAGTTGTCATAATCTGACGCCTTTTGTCCTTGAGGAACGAGGCCTGAAGAGACATTTTCAACAGACATCTCTTGTCGTTGTGGTGCGAGGTCTGAACTGTTGTGATCAGACATCATTTCATGAAGCACGGGTCCTGAACTGCTATGATCAGGAGCCATGAATTGAGGCACGGGTCCTGAACAAAATTGTTCAGAAACCATAAACTATCTTTGAGATAGTAGATCTCAACCATACCGTTTCACACCGAATGGAGTTGGATTTTCATTTGCGTCAAAGTAGCTCCAAATGGCATGTTCTTGTAGTTGACTTTATGTTGAAATTGGACGAGAAGGATCGCCAATAACATTCTCTAATGAGTGATTCTTTGTCAACTTAGTGATAGTATTAAACAGTTGAATAAGATGATGCAAATTTAATGGAATGACCCCTTGTCAATTAGTTTCTTCAAAACTAGAGTTTGAAGAAATATTATGAAGGAGGGGTGCATTATTAAATTATGCATTTTGATGTCCATGAATTTATTCTTCAACACCTTGATGAGTGACTTGAGATTGAATTTCCTGATTTGTTGGTGAAGTACTAGTAGATTGTTCATCTTGATCAATGGTAGTTGATGAAGGTGAACCAACTGGATCAACAGCTCTTGAAGCAACAATAGCTACCGGATCTGGGGAAACAGTTCGTGGTGGAAGATTATAGTACTCATTAAACAATGGTTACAACAGGATCTCATAGTCTTTCTTGGATGGTGGAACATATGGTGTTGGAGAAACTGAGTTTTGCACGAGTCCTGAACTGATGTATCCAGGAGTCATCAAAGAAGGCGCAGGTCCTGAACTGATTTGCACAGGAGCCGTGACTTGACCATTTCAAGAACTGAACTGCTCTGCTGTAGTGCGGATGTTGGTGGTGAAAGTTGTAATGAATGATTCTTGACAGGGAGGAGATACTGGTTTAGGAGATGAGAGATCGATGACTGAAGTATCAGTAAAGGAACAGATGAAGAAACTTGTTGGATAGGAACAGTGACCATGGATTCAACTTCGGTTTCCATAGTAGTTTTTCCTGGTTCATCTTTTACTTATATATTTCTGCAGGATCAACATTATCATCCCCAGCACCAGTTTCCTCATTATCATCCCCAGCATTATCATCTCTGTCAAAATGTTCACTGTCCACATCTGCTTCCCACTAAAGAATTAGCTTTTCCTCATCAGGAACCCCTGGCTTGGATCCAGTTCCTTCACTTGAGGCTCTAGAGATGACTGTGGACTCATCAGGAACCCCTAGTATGTTACCAGTTCCTTCATTTGAGCCTCCAGTTCTAGGTTGTCTCTTGCTCATTTTCTTGCTTTCCTTGAGAGCTTTCATTATGTCAGCAGCCTCTTATTCAGCAGGAGTAAGAGTTTGAATACCCTTGAGCTTCTTAGATGAATCAGAAGACCTCTTCTTTGATACAATAAAGGAATCTCTTAAAGCAATACCAGACTGTCTTCTTTGTGTGGGCTCGGGTTCAGATTAAGACACAATTCTTGCATGAGTAGCATGAACTCTCTTGCAACAGCTTCTTCTTCAGCTTTAGTTAAGCTGATAGATTTACCCAATTCTAAAGCTAAGTCTGGTTTAGGGACGATGTTGTCATGCAGGAGTGATCTCTAAGGCCTTCCAAAAAAGATCAGCACTCAGAGTAAACCATTTTTCATCAAGTTTGAAAGCTATAAACCCCCAGTCTTTGCATCATGAGTCAAAGTATTCCAGAATAGCTGAATGTAGATAGAAGGGACATTTGCTGATGCATTGAATGCCCTAACGAAGTTTGTGTTCTTGAAATATCAACTGAAATATGGAAGATAGGATTCTTCTGCAACTTCTGTAGATCTTAGAGAAGGTTTCCCTTTCTAATCTGTAACTGTTCTGAGCAATGAAGGATCTGTTCTTCTGAGCTTGTAGTTTCAGGTGCAAGAATATTCTCTTCTGTCATCGTATCTGTTAAAGAATATCAACAAAGATAGACAAACATAGCATATAATCAATGTTAGATAAAGATGTTCGCCTTGAGTTTGACATGCCCTTGATATTCAGATTAGCACGAAGATATTCCACATTAGAGTCACTGGACATTGGGTTAAGTCAACATTGGTCAACCTTGGTCGATGGTCTAAAGATTATCTGATAGGCTCAATGACAAGTTAACTAATCCTGTATGAGAGTCAACAAGACAAATGGTCCTTTGGAATAGGCCTAAGAGGTTTATTGGGCTTATTGGGCCAAGACATGGACAATTAGCCTAAGACGCTGCCCAACAGATCACCAAATTGCCATGCAGTAGGTTAACATTCCGCCATCAAGAATATGCAACCGCTATCTAACATTAACCAAGGTCCAAGGCATTTTAGATTATCTTAATCTCCTAGCAGACATATTTAACACCCTACAGACAGATTTAACACCTAACAGATTTAACACCCTACACTTTCACATTTGACCATTTTATACACATTAAAAGACCAAGATAAACCGTTTTAATCACATTTAATTCACTATTCTCCCCTTCAAAAATTGCATATGCGATTGCCATTTTTGATCTAGTGAATTATAATACCAGCTAATGTACGTTGGTCCACTTAACTAACGAACAAGCATGGGAAAATATGAAGCTTGTTAATGAGAATGGTCAAAAACAAGAAGATTTCTCTTCGTTTGAAGATAAAGCGCACTAAAGCGTACACTCTCCTTTTACTTGACAAACTGGTTTCGTACAGAAGAATACGAAAGCCATCGACTTGAGCTAACAAACATTGAGTGTTTCGAAAGTAGCTCAAGACCGAAAAGATTTCTCTTTTCGTTATTAAGGATAAATGCACTAACACGTACATTTTCCTTTTATCTGAAGATGGGGTTGCAATCTAACATTCGATTACAAGCCATTACCATGAGCTCAAAAATTGAAATGTTTTGTTATATTAGCTTATGACCGAAAAGATTTCTCTTTTCATTGTCAAGGATAAATGCACTGACACGTACACTTTCCTTTTCTCTGAAGGCGTACACCTTTCTTTACTTTAAGGAACAGGGCTTGAAGAGATGCCAACAGACGCCATTTGACATTAAGGAACGAGGTTTGAACCGTTTTGTTCAAACGTCATCAAGATGAAGAACGAGGCCTGAACTGATGTGAACAGACATCATGAGACAATGAGGACCGAGGCTTGAACTGCTGTGATCAAGCATCATCAAGATGAAGAACGAGGCCTAAACTATTTTGTCCAAACATCTTTTGAAGCATGTTCATCAGATTTGAATTCCTTGAACTCCTGACGTATGAGATATCAGTCTTTTTGGTAACCAAACTCTGAGTCTTTCCTTTAAAGGATTGACAGATGTACCTGCACTTGAGTTAGAAGTACCTGCACTAAAATAAAGAGTTTGATTGCATTCATATGGGTTAGTGATATCATCATTTGAACCATTTGGAGGTTCACTGTCAACTTTGGTTGTGCTATCGGTGAACATCTTTCCAGTAGGTATCCACCTAAGACTAACAGTCTTGAAAATTCTACCCGTTGGTTTCCACCTAAGACAAGATCTAGGAGTGTGTGGTTTCTCATGCACAGCGGAAGACTTATTGAGAGAAAACCTTTGTCCTATACCAATCTGCCTACCAGGTTTATGAGTGTGGTTCTTTGGTTCAACGATTATTGTTTCTGATCTTGAGGGACTGAACTTTAGCAAAAGAATTCACCTTATTCAGGATCTTTATTATACAATCATCATGATTTGTATTAAAGATATATTTATGACAAATCGAACAGACCAAATTGTTTTGGAAGTCCCAAGAAGAAACTAGATTCCTAGATGAATCTTACTAGAGGCACACCATTTGACATTCCACCACTACACTTAGATACAGGAGAACTCCTATATATGTTTCTAGGTTTTGGTGTACAAGCATTAGGAGTGCAGTGTGCTCTAGTAGAGGCCATATCCCTATGATTAGGAATCCTGGTTTTGTCTTGTGTCATTTTCCTAGCATCCTCTAGAAAGTACGCATGAACCATATCATTAGAACCATACGATTCTTTATGACTATTCCAGAAGTAGTTAGGTGCATTCACCTGATGAGGTTTTGCAGCAGCAGATTCTCTAACTTTAGGCAAATAATGAGGAGTGACTATTTTTGACAAATCATTTTTCTCATCAACTTGGGAGGCAAACCGTGGTCTTGACATTCTAGGTCGTTCAGACGTAAACGCATTCGGTTGTCTAACAACTAAATGGTTTCTAGATGGTTGTAAAGGCGGCTTCCCTAAGATTGATGCTTTGGCAAACTTAGAATCTACGATATTTCCTTTTAACTTTCTAAGTTCATTTTTTAATGCCGCATTTGCAAAAACCTTTTCCTGAATCTGAGCTTTTAAATCAGCATTTTCGACAGACTTTTGATTAATTTGAGATATTAAAGAGTCACTGTTGTCTTTATTCTGAACGCGTGTCTTTTTAATTGTATCATAAAGTTCTTTGTAAGTCTGTTTCAAATGCTCTTTTTCTTTATGTAATTGCTCATTTGCTGCAAGTAATTTAGCCACACTATGTTCTAATTCGATGTTAATAGTTTTAATTACATCGATGTCATTTTTAACTTTGGCTTCATTACTTGCTTCCTTCACACTTTTAATTTGATTCTTCAAGTCGCAAATTAGTGTGGTTTTGGCCTGTAGCTGAGCTTTCAAATCATTTATCACAAAAAATTCACGAAATTCAGGATATTCCTTATTCTTACATGGTTTGTTACTATGAAAACTTTCTTCCTTTTGTTGTATTGAAATTTCAAGTGAAATACAATGTTTTTCAAGTTGTAAAAATCGTTTTGAAAGTTCATTGTAAACTTCCATACAAACCATATCTTTCGTTTTGAGAAGCTCAGCATTAAGCAAAGCATCCTGGTCAATCTCTCCTCCCCTATGACACATATTTGTTGAAGTAGGAGTGGTATTGCTATCAATAGTTTCCAACAGATGTGTGTCATAATTGGGTTCAGATTGCTCAGTATGCTGTTGTTCATTTGTAATGATATTATGTAGAGCAGTCAATTGTACCTCAGCAAATGGCTCTTCGACATTTTACTGGTCTGATATCGGCATCCACAGCTTGTGTGTAGAATTCCCCTGAATTCTTTATTGTATCCTGCTTGTCGGGCTTTGTCCCACTGCTTTCTGTGACAACCAACCCAGCATCAACTGCTTCACGCATATTGACCTTTTCCTCTTGCCTTTGCATCTGAGTTTCAATCTCTGATTTGCTGAATGCATTGTTGTTTTCAGGCTCTATCAAACTGCTTTTTGATACAATCAAGCTGTCATCCATTGCTTGAACTGGATTGATCTGAATATCTTGAGACTGCATCTTGACACTTGACTTAATTTGATGCTCATGAAGTATTTCATCATGCAACTGACTTCCATTCTCCTTTAGTGCATTAAGTTCATTTTCTTTCATGCGTAATACACCATATGTATTTACAACTCTATGAATGACCGCTTCAAGTGTATCCAGGTTCTCGAGTAACTCACGTCTGTACGCACTAGGTTCACAGCGCGTGAAGTCTTCGAAGTCTTGTTGCCAACCTTGATTCAGAAGATCCGTTGCATTTACCCCTTTTGAGGCAAGAAATTCCTTGAACTGTGTTCTGAGTGCTTGAAGACAAGTCTTTGCATTAACCCCATGAAGATTCTCTCTTTCAAGTTGTAGCCTTAACTGATCCAGATTATGAAACATCTTCAATTTGAAAGTCTGATGCTCTTCACCAAAGAATGAGCGAAATGCTGGTTTAAATGCATCAACAGCATAAGGCGAATTAAGGAGATAGAGATCATGAAGATGTGTCTCGAGTTGTTCAAACCATGTCATGCAGTTGGAGTGCCTTTGTTTTATGAGTCGTTGCGTCAGTTGAAGCTCTCTCTCTTTTGAATTAGAATTAGAAGATTCCATTGAAATTCGATGTGTGAAATAAAATTAAGGATCTTAAGTAGATAATGTGATTGATGTTGTGGTTTTAAATGCAATTAACGTTCACGGGATTTTACAAGTCTATGATTAAAACCGATAAAAGATTAACGGGATTTTATAAAATCAATAGAAAACCGTGAAGGAATAATTGTTTGTGATTTAGGTTTGTTTGTTGTGGTTTGATTATCTTTGAAGTACTTGGTTGTGGTTTATGGTTTGTTGATTTGTTTGAAATTTGGCGCAGTTGGATTATGAAAAAAATAATTTTACCCTATTACCAAAATTTAAATTTGGTGTAAAAATAAGCTAAAAAAAAGGCTAAAGAAAAAATTATATTTTACTTAATTTTTCCCGCCAAAAAGTGTCGCTAAAAAGGTGTCGACCGAATTTTTTTTTACCCTATTACCAAAATTTGAATTTGATGTAAAAATAAGTTAAAAAGGCTATAGAAAAAAGATTACAAATTACTTAATTTTTTCGCCAAAAAGTGTCGCTAAAAGGGGTGTCGTCTGGATTATTGACTAGCTTGCCTCTTCCAAAGTTGGAAGAGGCTTATATAGTTTTTACAAAATACCAGGTATTAGAATTCGATTTAAGCAAGCTTTGCCTACAGGCCAACTCGCCGCCAATATAATTCTTAGGCAAAACGTCGGTGGTTTTGAAGTGAACTCGCTGCCTCCCCCCAACCCCTAGTTTTGTTAACTCGTGGATCAATATATTAATCAAACAGTGTCCTTATCTGTTTTGTTCAACCCACCATGGAAAGCAAAAACCGCCTGATAAAGAAACTCGCCGCCGAGGGTCCAAAAGCCATGGGGTTCTTTTCGTATTTTTTCTATTAAAATATTCAAACCTGCCTTGGTACTGTCAAAACCGCTTCAATAAGGCAACCGTCCGTTTGGGATTTTTTTAAGCAACACGCCGGCAGAAATAAGCAACTCGCTTGACTGGTCAAACCGCCGCTTACTTTTCCTAAAAAAATCCGATTCTTAAATCCCGATCTTTTGTCAAACCGCGGCAAGAAGTACTTTTAATATTCAACGCCATCAAGAACACAATTCGAATCTAGCCAAAATAAAGCCGAATATGCTTATTAACCACGAAACACAAGCTAAAATATCAAATACTAAGCAAAACCTTATAAGCCTAAATCATTCCATAAACATCTATTTCTTCGCGGATCATCAGAAAAGAAGCAAACCTCACGAAGACACAAAAACCTACTAAAGCTTATAAAATCGAACTTGAGGCTTGAGTTTAACTTGGAATGGCAACAATACATCTTGTTTAACTTGTATAACACGAAATATCAAGATTAACCAACAATAAGCTCAAATAAGCTTTGAGTCGTGGCTTATTTTTCTTTAAAATAAGGCCGAATTTGATTGTTTACCATTGAATCACAGAATCCACAAGTAGCTCTGATTCAAATTGTAGGATCCCGATTCACAAAAAATGTATAGTTCTAGAGAGATCTAGAAGAGAAAGTTAGGAGAGAGAAAGGTTGTGAGATGAAAACCCTATTACCACTAAAGAGTGTGTGTAAATTAATAGAGTTACCTCTTCCAAAGTTGGAAGAGGTATTTATAGTTCTTACAATACACCGGGTATTAGTACCCGGTTCAATACTGAAAGTCATACGTTTACCTATTAAACTACGAGCTATATTGAACAGTAAAATACATGGGGTGACCGAGTCTTTTTCTAATATCTAACAGTTTCTACTTAAATCCTACTTCAGTTAATACATGACCCATAGGTTTCCAAATATTTTGTTTTTATGTTTCTTAGCAGATTTAGTACGGTTATTCCCATTTTACACAAGATCAAGAAGACATTTATCATGAACACCATCAAACATAGATTTATTACAAGTAGCACAGAGAATTTTAGAATTCGCATTTGACAGTGAATGCTTAACATCAACATCACAAATAGGTTTAACAACACGATTCATTTTAGTAATTTCCTTATTTGGCTTCTATTTATTCCTGCTAGTTCTACTTGGTATCTGCGAGATCCTATCATTCCTTTTATTGCCTAGAGTCTTTGATCTGCAATTACTAGTAGAACACTTCACTCCTGTAGAAGCAAAACTACATGTGTTTAGAACTCTTATGTATTGAAGACTTACTGTGTAATTTTGCTTGAGGATGTGAGAGTTTAGCAAACCTAACTTTCTTGACTTTGTTCATGGGTGTGATAGCAACCTTCTTAGGACTAGGTGTTATCGCATTAGGGTACGTATCTTGAACATATACGAGCAACTCCTGAATTCTTGTGGCATACTTACAGGCAAAAGTTCTAATAATATCTAAAGGTTGTTTCGCATTTAGCTTGATTCGTCTATTTCCAAGAGTATTAGCTTGTTCTGATGTGGTCTTAAGATAGTCTAGTGAGCATTCAATATTTTGAAATAAATAGGAGGCAACGATACTAAATCAGCTCTTGAACACTGCCCTGGGAGCATAGTGGTGGCAGAAGTGTGGTACAACATGTTCAACAATTTTGTTCCCTTTTAATTTTGTAAATCGGTTTTCAATGATGTTAGTCACAAAACCTTGTCTTGAATTTTGAGCTTTTAAATCCTTATTTTCCATAGATTTTAAGTTCAGTTTGTTAATTAAAGAGTTCCACTTTGTTCTTTATGACGAACACGTGTCTGTTTGATTGAGTCAAACTGATCTTTAAAAACCTGTTTCACATGATTAATTTCATTAAAAAGATGTTCATTCTCAAAAAGCAATTTTGCCACACTATTTTCCAGTTCTGAATTTATGGGCTCAAGATCACATTTATCATGATTAACATTCACTTCCTTGGTATTCTCTCTTAAAGATTTAATAGTATCCTTAAACTTACAAATGGTCTTGTCTTTATCTTATATCTGAGCTTTCAAATCATTGATTTCAAAATATTTTTGAATTTCAACAGCATTTTGATTAACGCAAGATTCATCGTTTTGAAAAACTTCTTGTTGTAATTGCATTGATGCTTCGAGAGAAATACAATGTTTTTCAAGTTGTGAGTAATTTTTCAAAAAATCATTATATGCTTGTTTGATTTTGGAAAGCTAACATCAAGATCTTCGTGAACACTTTTCACACGATTCACACTTTTGCATTTCCATATTCACAGAATCGTTATTCAAAGACATAGAATTCATCACAGTTAACATTACATCTTGAGACATGATTTTTTGTAAGAGTCGATCATTTTCCAAAAGAATTTCTTTCTTAGCAATTTCCAAACATTGTTTATCAATTGAAGACTGTTGAACAGCCACTTCCATTTGGTCAAAAACTGTTTGTACTTCCATTATTTCATTTAGAAGATCTTTATCAAACACATTGAAGATGTCTTTTAAAGATTTTAGAAATGGAATAATTTCATTGTTAAAAATAGTTTTTGTATTCTTAAACCCCCATTCACCTTCTTCAAGAGCATTAGGTGTTGTCCTCTTCTTTACCACTGAGTCAAACTGGGTGAGGTGGAATTTAAGCTTTTTAAGGCTTGCATTCACCAAACTCACCTTAGGTGGTTCACCAGGAACATTCAATAGTTGGATTAAGTATATGAAACCAAAAGGCTTGTTCAGCTGATAATTCTTGTTGTGGAGAAAACATTTTCCAAAATCTTCAGTTAGTCTATTAAATTTTTCATAATAGATAGGTTTATGAGAAAATTTCTTTGCAATAACTTCAGGATCCTTTGCTTTTTCAGACATTTTTGATCGACTCTCTTCTTCCAAAATCGATGTTTCTTCATCTCAATCACAGAGCATAGCAACATGTGAATTAGACATAACTACACATCCATACAAGGTGGTTTTATGTGAGCTATCTTAAGATACAAACGGATTTGATAACCTAGAGCTTGTTTATGTGTGTTATCATAAAACGCTGTGGCTTAGTTATCCTGTGCATGTTGGCAGCTTGACTGTGGCACCCGTAGAAATTAGATTTTCTTCTTTTGTTAAAGTAAAAGTTATGTACTGAGTTGTAAATTTTACCGGTAATCTCAACGCTAAGTCATTTTGATCGTCAAGATAACTCTCGTATGAAAGTTTAATTAGCCGCGAATATCACGTTATTACTCTTGTGTCTAAACGATATTTTAGAACGTGTAACGCTAAAACATACTAATGTCACATTTGTGAAAACATAGCCGTTACTCATAATCATTTATGAAACATTATACTCAATAACAGTGGACTAATTCAAAAAAAAAGAAAAGAAGAGACATGACAATATACATCATTATAAAAACTATTACATATTACCCCACTATTTCTTATTACTCATCAATCTTTACAAAATGGTACGTCTCTCACCTGGTCATTTCCTTTCATTCACATGTAACACTAACTGTTCAATAAATCAAATGAGGTCAAAGATAGTAGGACACATGGATTTCTATGATGGAAAATAGTTTTATTAAAACACCATCATGGACTAGATTCCGCTAATTGTTATACATCAATAATGACAATTCTTAGAAATGGAAAAGTTTAGGAAACGTGTGATAAATTGAGTCAAATGAGGCCATGCATGCACACTCTTAGCATATTAAAGCTTTGAACAAATGTGATTATTAAGGTTCGAGTCTAGGATTCACAAGTCTAGAGACGGTTTTAAAAGAAGTAGTAACCAAGAGTGGTTCGAGCCCTCAACACAATCACTTTTTCCCGTTGTTGGTTAAACTTGGACCTCGGTAAGTCATCCTCGTAGTTTAACATTAATATGTTCATCCACCATGTAGTTTAACGAAGCCTCGGTTTTGCATGACCTGTACACGACCTATAACCCATGTGTGACTAATAAGTACGTACGCAGCAAGGATCGGTCGTGGCCACGCATAAAAAATAAACTGACGTCGTTAGTAAATTTTGTAAACAACGTAGCATGTGTAAAACAACATAAATGAACCAAGGGAAAATTTACATTAAACTTAACCAGTATATGATTTGCTCCGAGGCTCACTAGGACTCAAACAAGAAACATAGGCTTGCGTGAATTGATTTCTTATGGTGGTGACATCGACCCGTATTAGGGGGTGACCATGTAACCAAGACGAGCACAAAGAGTCATTTCTGCTGGTTGGACATGCGTTACAGACTCTGTAAAAACGAGCCAATCGTGCTCTTACTAAGGACCCCTTTAAGCTTGACAAAATGGTTACCACTAAGAACACCACTGCGTGCCACAGCACCACAAGCCGCTGCTTTTCGCGGCTGTTGCGCTGCAAATAGGCGTGGCCACAGCAGCCGCTGTTGGGCCTGCTCAGGCGCGCCCATCATCCGTATATCCCAACATTTAAAGACCTCGTAACCTAGTATTCAAGTCGGGCACCTTGTGGGATTAATGGAAGAATATATAATATATACTATATATATAAATAGTATTCTATATATATATATATATCTTATTATAATATATATATATATATTATATATATATAAAAATATATAGTGAGATAGGAAGGACAGGAAACCACACAGTGGATGATAAAACTCATTGTTGGGAGCCTAGCAGAAAAAACAAGGGGAAAAAAAAGAAAAGAGGTAGGGCTTGTGAGTTGTGGTAATGTATAAAAATGATGCATGTGATACTTTCTACCACTTGCCTATAAATTACTTCATTTTTTGACAAGAAGAGTATAAATACTTGCATGGTGATTGTACTTATAAAGTTAGGCAAAATATATTAAACATGCTGTTGTCGTGTCTTTTTTTGGTCGTTCCAGGGAGACCCAACGGGTGGGTAAACTAGTAACGAAACTATACCATTTCGAGAATGTAGAAGAGTTATAAATAACGATTTTCGATGAGCTAAGAATGATAACGACATCTAAAATATAAACGTTCTGAACACACTTTTTATATAATTCTTTGATACTAAAATATTTTTAAAACTTATTCGGTTTTAACGTAAAGGTAAATTTGGCATATAAAAGTTAAAAATATTGGATACAAATTACTATTTGGAAGATTAAGGGATTAAAGAGATACCCGAACACTTAGGGTTAATTGGGTAATTTATTAATTAGAAAAATTGAGGGACTAAAATCTGCTACTTTGAACTAAGGGTGTTACGATGTAAATAAATTAATTTTTATAAATTTATTTTAATACGAGTCGACCGAATGCGATATATAAAACAGATAATTTACGATTTTGAGACTACGGTATATATATTTAGTCGTGCTAGAAAATTTATAAACTTGGTAATTACAAATTAAGATTTTTATCTTCCTAAGAAAATGATCGCATGAACTTGTAAATATAAGATACGAGCTGATTAAATAATTTTGTATATATACTTATAAGTGGAAAGTCGTGTACCATCCCTAGAGCCAACGGTTTAATCAACATTTTGAAAACATAAAACGTTACCTCATAAACGACCATGTCATTAGATGAATCATTTGAATAATTCATATCATACATTAAGTCCTTAGAATGTAAACTCAGATTTGTCATAATTACCTAGGTGTTGATGAATCACTATTGACAGTGCATGATCCATATCAATTCCAAACGATTAACTGACAAGGTGAGTTTTCATAGCCCCTACTTTACTGTTTTAAATCATCTTTTGGGGTGAGAATATTGCTTATTTTTAACAAGTTGAACACATGTACATTTATTGATTTACTATTGGGTCTAAGTCCCTATTCAACCCATTGCAATATAGCCCAATTTTATCATGATCGTTAATTACTTCGTAGCGCGAATGTTATGGATGGATCTATCGGATTGACAATATGTTTGTGTGACTAACATTAGTCAAGCAAACACAGTTTCATTTGAGTCGTTACGGAATGGTCGCGAGGTTCGAAACATCTGCATGGTTATCTACGATGATACTTGTAACGTTTGGGTGTCATGAGCGTAGACAATAGAAAGTACTTTTCTTGTTATATTAGGATTACTATTTTTATGTTATGGTTAATATCTTGTGTTCATCATATCATTAAAAACGGAAACCTATGAACTCGCTAACTTTATGTTGACACTTTAGCAATGTTTTTCTCAGGTGCTCTACCTTACAGAATATATGGAGTCTGCATTGGTATATTGGCATGTAGAGGTCTAACTCTCATATCAGGTCCTCTTCACGCCATGAAGTCACCATCCCCAAATCTAGTCTTTTGCTACAGTGAATTTGGGGGTGTGACAGATTGGTATGAGAAGCCATTTGGTTTTAGAGAAATAGGTTGCAGTAGTAACTATAGACTATAACTAGCTTTAAGGACATATCAGGCAATAGCATAAAACGCATTATCTATTTTACTACTCTATTTCTAAGTTAACAATGCTTGGCACGATATCAGTAAAAAACTAATTACCCTGTCTTCATGCAAACAATGTTTCATTAGACTAACATTATCTCACCATCTTGGAATAACACTCTTGTGGATTAGCATTTGTAATATCCTATGCAAGTAAAATACATGACTCTCACAAAATAATTAACCTTAACCATATTGCACTCGAAGAGTCACTTACAACATATTATGGATTTTATCAGTAATTATGTCCTTCTATCTAATTGTATGAGAGTTTACCTACATAAAACACTTCGGGTACCTTGTAATCACCCACTCGTTCACTTCATTACGCTGAGGATTCTTATAGCGACGTTGTGAAATACCTATACTACTATCTACTATGTCGGTATACACTTAAAAATATTTCAAAGTATACAAAAATCTACCAAAAGCGTGCATCGCTTGAATACACCAATAATTGATGAATGTCACGTCGTTGGGAAACGTGAACAAAAAATTCATAATGAAGAAAAATTAAGACGCGCTGGCATAAGGATGAGACAACGGTCGCGAATAAACAGTCAAGACCTACCGAAAGAAATGATGGTATGAAGAATTACGTCGGCTCCTGAGCCAAGGAATGATATGAACTTCAGAATAAGCACCTATTGTCCGGCATTACACACTTCGGTACCGGCTTAGGTCTTAAAATAAGGTACCCTAATAATTAAGAATAACTTCCTAAAAAAACAAGAAAAATATCACTGCTTGAATCCAACATCTCCTGAATACCCCCTAGAATCCCTGCACTATTTATAGGATGTATAATCGATCAATCATACAATATTTTTCTCTTCAAAAATAGAGACACCCATAAGTTAATCTTTCACAACTACGAAGTCGAATATTCCAGTCTATCTATGCAGGCGTAACAAGAAATGTCTTAATCACTTTCTAGCAACGTGCCTGACAACTCCCCAGAACAGGAAGCCACCACGGAACACTCCATTCCGAGAAGACTTGACTCGCCAACCTCTCAGGCAGCCCAATTACTTGAACTAGAATTAAATTTGACCCTATATAGAGCGTGAACTCTCCAAGAAATAAATAACCATAGATGTTCTACATCATCTTCACAATACCTGGACCTTCAGAAGAGGTAGAAGTAGATCAATAATTGCCATTTTACCAGATGCCCTACCTTCTCTGATAGTAAACCAGTATCTGAGACATCAGATAACTACAACCAGAAGAGTGGACGGCAGACTAGAGACATTAGAGATGGAAAATTGAAACTCTTCATGCAGACAACGAAGACAAAGAGCTTCTAATATCTGAATTACAGGATTCTCTCGCAGCTGCAGAGAATGAGATCGCGTTATTGCAAATAAGGGTAGATGATGCCGAGGACAGACGCACTGAGGATCATGATCAGATTAAGATAATTTTAGCCCACCTAGGCCTATAGCAAAATAGCCAGACACGCTTATAACATTGTCTCCAGTTTAAGAAGAGAAAATTACGCAGGAGAAAATTGATGAAAACTTGTACTTTTCTTTCGTAAAAGATAAAAAAAGTATCAATTTGTCCTAAAATCTTTCTGAGTGCATTTAACCAGTATAGGAGAAACCATACATTTGATATTTTTATGAAGAACATCTTATACACCAATGAAACGACGTTATTGAAAATAACCGCTCGTGCAAAAACAAGTATCATCATTTGCCCAACAATTGGAGTACCACATCTGTGCTAATTTAATTTAGTTAAAAGTTTTAAAAATTCATAAAAAATACAAAAATTATCAAAAAAATATTTTTCTTTTTTAGAAAATTTTATTTTGTCATATAGTTTGTAGGAAAAATTTAAAACTTTTCGTAGGGTCATTTTTACAACTTTTTACTTTTTAAAGAACGGTCCGGGTGCGGTTTTTTGTGTTGACTCGTTTTTGGGTCAAACGAACTCCGTTTTCGGTCTAGTCTTTTTCATTCTTCGTTATTTGTTCCCTAGAGTAGTTTAGAAGTGAAAATTTCTTCGTAGGGTTAATTTTAAAGATTTTAGGTTTTTCCCCCTTTGTTCGGGGCCCGTGCTCTCGTTTTCTAGCTTAATTTCATAATTTTTAGGTTTTTCTTAAACGTTTTTGTTTGTTATTGTTTAATTTAACTTTCCTCACTCTCAAATCATTTTTCTCATTCAAACTCCAATCTATCGACTGTATCGATTCTCCAGTCCAGCCTCGTTGGGGATAAACGACCCGGGAACATTCTATACTACTTCTCGGTATCATTGATTGTGTTTCAGATTACACTTACTATATATTTTATATTTTATATATTATATATATTCTAAGGTGTAGTTTGGACGGATCAAAAACTTTCCATAAGATATTAAATTGGCATAGACATCAAGGGAATCATGAGTGTGTAGAAAGGATACCATCAGTAACAGTCTTCATACTACCTTACCCCTAATATGGTTGATCCCTCTTGAGATATTTCAATTGCATTTAATATACTCTTAGGGGCCTTGTAATAGATTTCATACTACCTTACTTGTGCGTTGCCTTGATGGAATATTAAATAGACGACGAGTTCGTGTAATTCGTTCATGACTTAGGAAATACTTACATAGATCATCACAAGTGTGACAAAGCAACAGGAATAGGAGAAGCAATCTGAGGAGTAGTGCATGATTAAGTAAATACGTTCGTTTATCATATAAGTTATCACCAAAATTAGTTTAGATTTATTTTTATCAATTATTATTTTATCAAACCAACCTCTCAAACAATGATATTTACTTGCTTTCATAAAAACATAAAAATACAAAAAGAATCCTCTCTCCACCTTGTAGACCTCTGTTAGATTCTGATCGAGCCTTTACAACCTATTCCCCTATAGAATAATAATAACCCCCCGAGTCTTGCCTATACTACACTACAACGGTTAGGTGCTCTGTCCAGGGAGTTGTAAAACTTCTTGTTGAAGTCCTACGACGATTGCATCAAGTTTTGGGAGCCGCTGCGAGGAATAGTTAGGTTTTGATCATTGTTTAACTTAGGTCTACTTGCTTGATTCCTATCAAGTGAGATTTTATTTTCGGTGTATTAGCTTTCTTGTAGACTATCTCTTCTTTGTTTGTTTGTTTTGTAATTTTCATTGATTGTTCCATTCTTTATTATGGAGAATGCGAATCCACCACCGACCAACAACCCACCTGTCCTACTAACTGTGCTTCGCGCAAAGATTGTCCAAGAGCTCAACGAGCTACAGGCAATCTCAACCTACATTGATTCTTGCCTAGAAAACATTGACCGATTCCTTAATGGTTCTACACAATAACCTAATGAAATTAATGTAGATGACCTTGAGCCTGATGACGAATTGGTAGATACACCACTTGTTTCTCCTTTTCTAGATTATGATGACGACTCTAATGATGGTGAAGTCCTAAATGAGCTAGAAGAATATGGTAATGAAGGACAATTATGCCGCCAAATAGAAATTAATAGTTTCGATGAGGATGACTTGGCATTCTAATGTATGATCAGCTTTAGGAAGTTTGCCGCCTATTTGACCCCTTTTTACCAATGAACATTATTACGCGTAAAGCCTACAATACTATAATGGTAAAAGGATTAGAAAGTACAGGGAAGAACTTAGTTGCCATCGTTAGGGATGTCTATGTTTTCGTAGGGAGCTTCACTTACATTACGAATTTTGTGATATTAGAAGACATAGGATAATTCATCCTAAGAGATATGGTGGAAGTTGTGATGGGCAAACCCTTTTGAAAGGTCACTAAACTTGAATATGATTGTGCTAAGGGATTAATGTCTTTCAGTAGGATCTTTGACAACTACACATTCCAAATGCCTCGTACTATACTGAGGTTTAAAAGTTAAGGGCACGTATCATGGAGTAAGATCCCACCCATCCTCATGCTAAGTCAAAGAGATCTAACTAAGGGATTTAGGAATGCTTACGAGAAGAACAAATTTATGTACAAGAATTGTTTGAACCTAGGTCCTGAATACCAAGTGGATGAAAGTATGAAAGAATGGCTCATCCGTGGGCATGTGAGCCTACACAAAGTCACGTAATGACGTGTGACTTTGAGTCTAGCTACAAGACTCATAAATAAAGAAAACGCTTTTTGGGAGGCAACCCAATATTTATTTTTCCGCATTTAGGAGTGTCTTATGTATTAATTCTTTATCGTTTATTCTTGTATGTTTGAATTATTTTGTAATCATGCTTTGTTTTGTTTTTAACTTCGTCTTCTTAAAAATCAAAGGTATTTTACATAAAATAAGTGTAGTGGAAAATATCCGGTTTATAAGAACTAATTCAAACATTTAAAATAAATTGTTTAGATTAATTCATGTCAGTTTTGAGTCATATGACTATAATAATTAATTTTCAGGTTTTATGCAGTATTTTCTATTGGAAACAACTAATAAGATTAAGTGGAGGAAAATTTTCCGGAAAAATGAATGAGAAGTTTTCACAGTCGTGGAGACAGCGTCAGAAAATAGCGCGACGCCGTCTTAATTGTCAACCGACCGCGTCAGGATTTTGCATGACGGCGTCAAACCCTAGACTTGTGAAAATTTGACATTTTCTATTATTTTGAAAAATAATTTTGCACAATCTCTAAAATTTGTATTTTTCTTATAAACGTGCAGAAACTTAGAATTATATCATCACTTTCATCATATCTTTACTACTTTCATAGAGTCAACCCTAAAAGTTTCATTGTATATATCATATCCTGCCGATTTTACGCCAGGTGTAGTTGTCTTTTGTGACACCCCGTAAGAAATTAGATTTCTCTTTTCGTTAAGTAAAAGTTATGTACTGCAAGTTTGCAAATTTTACCGTTAATCTCAACGATAAGTCATTTTATGATCGTCAAGAATTACTCCGCGTCATGAAAAGTTTAATTAGCACGCGAATATCACTGTTATTACTCTTGTGACTAAAAGGATATTTTAGAATGTATAACGATAAAAACCTTACTTATGTCACATTTGTGAAACGAAACCATCTACACTCAATAACAATGACTAAATTCAAAAAAAAAGAAAAAGAAAAGAGACATGACAACTATACATCATTATAAACTATTACATATTACCCCACTAGTTCTTATTACTCTTGAAATCTTACAAAATGGATACGTCTCATCACCGGGCATTTCCTCTCATTTACATGTAACACTAACTGGCTCAAATAATCAAATGAGGTCAAAGATAGTAGGCACCCATGGGTTCAATGATGGAAAATAGTTTTATAAAACACCATCATGACTAGATTCCCTAATAGTAAACATCAATAATGCCAATTCTCAAGAAAATGGAAAAGTTTCAGGAAACGAGTGATAAATTGAGTATAAATGAGGCCATGCATGCACACTCTTAGCATATTAAAGCTTTGAAAACAAGAAGTAAATAATAAGGTTCGAGTCTAGGATTCACAAGTCTAGAGACGTCGGGTTTCAAAAGAAGTAGTAACCAAGAGTGGTTCGAGCCCTCAACACTATCACTTTCCTCGTCGTTGGCAAACTTGGACCTCGGTAAGTTATCCTCGTAGTTTAACATTAATATGCCATTCACCATGTAGTTTAACGAAGCCTCGGTTTTGCATGACCTGTACACGACCTATAACCCATGCGTGACTAATATGTACGTACGCATGCAAGGACTCCGGTCGTGGCACGCATAGAATAACAACGTGTAGTAAATTTTGTAAACAATGTAGCATGTGTAAAAACAAATAAACGACCCAAGGGAAATTTACATTAACCTTAAACACGTATATGATATGCTACGATGGCTCACTAGGGACTAACAAGAACTAGGCTTACGCATGAATTGATTTCTTATGTGGTGACCTCGACCCGTATCAGGGGCATGGCCATGTAACCCAAGACGAGCCACAACAAGTCATTTCTTGCTGTTGGTGCGTCACAGATTTTATAAAAACGAGCACATCATGCTCGTACTAAGACCCCTTTACGCTAGACAAATGGTTACCACCTGAGACACACCCAATGCGTGCCAACAGCCACCACAGGCCGCTGCTTGTCTAGGCTGTTGCGCTGTAAATAGGCGTGGCCACAGCAGCCACTGTTGGGCCTGCTCAGGCGTGTCCATCGTCCATATATCCCAACATTTAAAGACCTCGTAACCTAGTATTCAAGTCGGGCACCTTGTGGGATTAATGGAAGAACTAGATATATATATTTTTAGTGAGTTAGGAAGGACAGGAAACCATAACAGTGGGGATAAAACCCACTGTTGGGACGTCTAGCAGAAAAACTGAAAATGAAAGAGTGTAGGTCATGTGGGGTTGTGGTAATGTATAAAAATGATGCATGTGATACTTTCTACCACTTGCCTATAAATTACTTCATTTTTAGACATAGAAGAGTATAAATACTTGCATGTGATTTACCTTATAAAAGTTAGACAAAATATATTAAAACATGCATGTTGCCGTGTCTTTTTTGGGTTGTTCCAGGGCGAGACCCAACGGGTGAGTAAACTAGTAACGAAACTATACCATTTCGAGAATGTAGAAGAGTTATAAATAACGATTTTCGATGAGCTAAGAATGTTAACGACCAATTTAAATTATAAACGTATGAACGAATTTAACACGACTTTTATATAAATTCTTTGATACTAAAAATATTTTTAAAGCCTATTCGGGTTTTAAACATGAAAGTTATAAGAGTAAACCAATTTAAAATATAAAAGTTACATATATTATATATATAATACTATTTGGAAAGTCGAGGGATTAAAAAAAATGATCACATTAAAGTTTAAAAGGTTAATTTGGTAATTTACTTAATTTAGAAAATAGAGGGACTAAAATCCGCTATTTTAAAACTTAAGGGTATTAGTTGTAAATTAATAATCTTTAATAATTAATTTAACGAGTCAAACGAACTGTGATATATAAAACCGATGATTGTGCAAATTAATTAGCGGCTACGATGTAAATAAATAAACGCGATAATAAAATATATAAACTTAGTAACTTACAAATAATGTTTATATTTTCTTTAGATGTAAATCACATGGATTTGTAGATATAAGTTATGACGCGTAATAGTATAAATTTCTGTATAGATACTTATAGTTGTAAAGTCGTCCCTGGAGCCAAATCAACACTTGAAAACGTAAAACGTTAACTCATAAACGACAATGCCCTTTTATGACCCATTTCCATTATTCATTTTATACATTAAGTTTAGAATATAAACTCAAACTTTGTCATAATTACTTGGGTATTTGACTGAGTCACTTTTTGACGTACATTGATCCATTATCAATTCCAAACGATTAACCGACAAGGTGAGTTTTCATAGCCCCTACTTTACTGTTTTAAATCATCTTTTGGGGTGAGAACATTGCTTATTTTTAACAAGTTGAACACAAGTACATTTATTGATTTACTATTGGGTCTAAGTCCCTATTCAACCCAACTTGCTATATTGCCCAATTTATCATGAACCATTAATTACTCGTAAGCGCGAATGTTATGGATAGATCTATCGGGATTGACATCCCTGTTTGTCTTGGACTGACATTAGTCAAGCAAACACAGTTTCATTTGAGTCAGTTACGGATGTCGTGGGTTGAACATCTGCATGGGCTTATCTATGATGATACATGTTAACGCTTCGGTGTCATGAGCTTAGACAATAGTAAATACTTTTCATTGTGATATATAGGATTACTATATTTCATGCTATGGTTATAAATCTTGTGGTTCATCACTATTATCAAACAACAAAACCTATGAACTCACCAACTTTATGTTGACACTTTAGCAATGTTTTTCTCAGGTGTTCTATCTTACGGAATATAAGGAGTCTGCATTGGTATATTGGCATGTAGAGGTCTATCTCTCGTATCAAGTCCTCTTCACGCCATGAAGTCACAATCCCAAATCCAGTCTTCCGCTGCAGTGAAATTTGGGGGTGTGACAGATTGGTATCAGAGCCACTTGGTTATAGAGAACTAGGTTGCATTAGTAACTCTAGACTATAACTGGCTCTTAAGGACATATCAGAATAGCATACGCATTATCTATTACTATCTACTTCCTAAGTTAACAACTGCTTGGCACGATATCATTAAATAACTAAATTACCACTTGTCCGTCATGGAAAACATGTTTCATTAGACTACACATTATCATTCACCATCTTGGAATAACACATCTTGTGGATTACGCATTTGTATCATCCTAGTGCAAGTAAAATACCATGACTCTCACCAAATAATTAACCTTATAACCAATATTGCACTACGAAGAGTCACTTACATAATATTATGGATTTTATCAGTAATTATGTCCTTACTATCTTATTTTATGAGAGTTACCTACATAAACACTTCGGGTACCTTGCTAATCACCCACTCACTACTTCACTATGCGAGGATTCCTATTAGCGACCTTTGTGAAATACATATACTACTATCTACTATGTCGGTATACACTTAAAAGTATTTCAAAGTATACAAAAATCTACCAAAAAGCATGCATCGCTTGAATACACCAATAATTGACGAATGTCACGTCGTTGGGAAACCTGAACAACAAGTTCATAATGGGAAGAAATTAAAACACGCTCAATAAAAGTAAGAGACAATAATCACAAATAATAGTCGAGACTACAAAAAGAAACTAATGGTATGAAGGTTTACATCAGCTCCTGAGTCAAGAACAATATTAACTCTACAAATATGTACCGATTGTCCGGAGCCCTATCACACTCTTCAGTCATCAGTTTAGGCCTTAAAATAAGGATGCAACTAATAACTGTGGATGACCTTCCCAAAAAGAACGAGAAACATACCAATGCTTGAATCCAACACTCCTAGACATACCCCCTAGAAATCCCTACACTATAATAGGATGTATAATCGATCACAACATACAATACATCTTTTCTCTCAAAAATAGATGACACCCATAAATTAATCTTTACCCAAAATAAGAAGTAGAAAATTCCATTCTATCGTATGCAGGGCGTAACCAAGAAATGTCTCAATCACTTTCCAGCAACGTGCCTGACAACTCCCCAGAATAGGAAGCCACCACGGAACACTCCATTCCGAGAAGACTTGACTCGCCAACCTCTCAGACAGCCCAATTACCTGAACTAGAATGAACTTTGACCCCTACTACAGGGCGTGAACTCTCCTAAGAAATAAATAACCACAGTGTTCCTACACTAATCTCACAAATACCTGGACCCTCTCGAAAGAGAAGTAGATCACCATCATTGCCATTTTACCCAGATGCCACTACCTTCTCTGACGGTAAACCAGCATCTGAGACATCAGAACTCAACCTATAAGATGTGACGGCCAGACTACAGGACATAGAGGTGGAAATTGACACTCTTCATGCAGACACTGAAGATAAAGAGCTTCTAATATCCGATTGCAAGATTCTCTCGCAGCTGTAGAGAATGAGATCGCGTTATTGCAGATAAGGGTAGCTGATGCCGAGGACAGACGTGTTAAGAATCATGATCAGATTTAGACAATTTTAGCCCACCTATGCCTATAAGCAAAATAGCTAAACTCGCTATAACATTGTCTCCCAGTTTACGAAGAGACACCTAAGCAGAGAAATTGATGAAAACTTGTACTTTACTTTCGTAAAATAATAAATAAAGTATCAATTCTGTCCTAAAATCTTTCTGAGTGCATTTACCCAGTATAGGAGAAACCATACATTTGATACCGGTCAGTGCAAAACAAGTATAACCATTGCCTAACAAATGGAGAACACAATCATGTGCTCAGGAAGCGGAGATAGGGAACCATTTCCGACGAACACTATGAAACTTGAAGGATCATTTTGAAAGACCCACGCATCATGTTTTAGATGAGAAACAGTAAACCCCACCAAATTCAATTATTTCTCTCACTACTCGACATTTTGTCAGTCCGAAATTCTTTTCAATCAATAAACACCTTTTCTACGAAAATGGAAATACAAAATGCTTCTAAAATTTATCAAGTAATAACATTAGATCATACCAAGATGCGGAATGAGATACCTACCAATGTAAGATATACATGGTTATAACGAGAACGATAGAGCAATAAAATACCAAACACGAAATCTTATTCAAATAAATCCATAATACTTCTGTTCATAATACAGTAAGATACAAAGCATATGAAATATGACAAAGATGTAAAACGCTAAAATAACAGTTACATCGCCGCGTGATAAGAAACACATCGGGTAGACAAGTAAAATGAGCGATATGACGATTATGATCATGACGGGAGTGAAGATCTCAATTGGAAATCCAATGATGTTTGGTATCCGGTAACTTCGATGAAGGAGGTAAAAGATTGGGTGTTGTAAAGTTTGTAATAATTTGAAATGAGGAGTGGGTAAGGTTTAAAATTTGAAATTTGAAAATATAGGGAATGGGCGGCTAAGTGTGTGGGAGTTTGTGAGAAAAATTGATTAACATATTCATGATGGGATATAGTCATGACCAGCAAAGGCAATTACGATCAAACCCTGAAACTTACAACAAAAGTACTTATTCGGAATAACTTATACGCATAAATTATAATTTTACGAACACATAGAAAATACACATCTATATATGAAGCGATGTATACGTGGTAAGATGAACACATAAAGTGAACATGAACTTTCGAAGGACCACATGTATGGTAGAAAGTAGCGAAGAAATAATGAACCACAAATTAACATATAACATAAACATCATTTATCTGATGCTTGAAAGACACGACAATTTATATACACTACGGGTCTCAGTACTGATTATGTTTACAATCACAAACAAATAACTAAAGGTGGAAGAAAAAGGGGATGTCAATGTAAACCTGAGGTATACATAGCCTGATCAACTGTGTATAAGTTAGGTCGACAAAGATATGCTCAATAATAGTCGATATATATATATATATGTGGAATAACAGATTAGAAAACATACACATTTTAACCAATCAACACATTCAAGATAATACTCAGAATAACCATGAAAAACTACAAATCATTAAAGGTACATCATGAGGATTTAACTCCACACAAATGAAACAAAGTTAAAGAGGAAACATTCAATGATTTTTCCCTGAAAGATTCGGAAACAGACTAACTAAAGTACCCAAGAACAAGACGGTAATACAACTCGCTCGCCTACTGACGAACGCTACTCCTTCCAGCAAGCTTCCACGACAATCACCAAAATAATGAGTGGCAAAATAAACCCTAATATGACGATTATAAATTGCTGATCCTCTTCTTATGGAACACTGCCAAATAACTACTAACCACCACAACAAATACAACCGCGATCATGGGAACAAGATACAACATTCTAACCAAAGGAGGGATGAAAATTTAAGTAAGAAAACTTATTTTGGTCGAGGTTTGACAAATGAGAGAAGGTGCTGAATTATATGTGAGGTGGAAAGAGAAGTTCACCACATTTCTAGCCATTGGAGGTTCGCCATATTTCTAGCCGTTGGAACCCCACTCACCACTTTCGTCCTTTTCTTAACCCATGACGCGAATAAGACACTTGAATTCAGAACAAAAGCTTCCAACCAGGAAAGACAGCGACACTCTGCGAAAATCATTTACCGAAAGATTTTGAATTGCTATTTAATCTCATAAATTAATTATTTTGGGAATTGAAAAAGTTTACAGATTGATAACACTATCCCTAAACCACTTTATGATACTGTAGAGGGACAGTAATCATGTTTCCTTAATTATTCAATTCAGAATTATCACACAAACACTTTATAATACTGTGTGGAGACAGTAGCCATAATTACTCAATTGTTCCATTCAAAATGTATACTCAAGCACTTTATAACACTGTGGCAAGACAGTAGTCACGAAACAATTTATTTTACAAAGTACTGTGATACTACAGAAGGCAAATGCCTTCATTGGAACTTACTAGACTACTAACATAAAAACCGTTGTATACAAAGGTAAAAATACAAGTACATAGTTTAAGGCAACAATGCTTTATTCAAGGCAGTACAACAACATGGTTACAGCAGTTCTTAAATCGTTAATCCGATGACTCGTACTTTGAGTCATACCTCACTATCCCTAATTCTAAAAAGAATTTGTCATCTTCAGCTCGCTTTTGCCTAATCTTCTCCTCTTGTGCCTTTTTGCTCATGGCCTCTTCTTCCAACGTTTCTCTTAGAGCTTCTTCGTCCATACGAAGTTGATGTAACTCTTTCTCGATAAGATAGCAATTAGCCTGTGATGACGAACAACCTATACCTTCGCGTGTACGGTGGGAGTACTTTTCCCAGAGCCAAGCCAACTTAGCACTCATTTGTTTCTCTAACCGTGACGCCTTCCTATACATAGAAAGATGCAGCTTGTGATCATTTCCAGAACTCTCTTTCAAGAAAGTGCAAATCAACGCACGACTCTCTTGAGACATGTCATTGCATTTCTCATAAGCTTTTCTAAGACCGTCTCTGACAGCGCACGAGTCTTCAAACCGAAAGGCTAACTCCAAAAGCGCATCCTGGCGACCCTTGTCTTCGTTAATTAATCTTTGCACTAAGGCTTTGATTTCGGAGTCGGTATGGGGAAGCGAACAGGCCATTTGAAATATTTTTGTAGTGGGATTTAAGTTTAGAAATGTGAGAAAAATGAGGTGGTATTTATAAGACAAAAATGGGGAAGGGAAATAATTTAAAATTTTGTCATTTACTTCAACAAATATATTCCTAACATTTTATCGTCTTGGCTCGTCCCGATGACGAGACATTCATCTAGGGATACGTAAGGACCAGTTCAAAGAGCACATACCCTCACTTATTCGCAAATCCACGATCTCTTATAACGCCTTGATTTCGGGACAAAATCTTCTAACCTGGGGAGACTGGGACACCTCGTTAGAAATCAGATTTCTTTTTTCGTTAAGTAAAAGTTATGTACTGCAAGTTTGCAAATTTTACCGTTAATCTCAACGATAAGTCATTTTAAGATCGTCAAGCATTACTCCTCGTCATGAAAAGTTTAATTAGCATGCGAATATCACCGTTATTACTCTTGTGTCTAAAAGGATATTTTAGAACATGTAACGATAAAAACCATACTTATGTCACATTTATGAAACGAGGCCAATTACTTGTAGCACTTTATAAAATCATCTACGTTCAACTTAATAACCATGAAAACCTTTAATTGAATTCCAAAGAAATATACACATATGAATGCATATAAAAACCAATATATGATAATGATAAAACATCCATCATTATAGACTCTTACACACTACCCTACCCAGTTTCTCATTTTGAAAAGAATCCCTCACATGCTACATCTTACAAACCTGATACAAATTTCGAATAGAAAGGATAAGCAACAGTGGGGATTCCTTAATAGTATTAGGAAAAGAAAATGATGACTAACAGTATTAGAATTATTATTATGATGCAATA
Source organism: Tanacetum coccineum (assembly GCA_026074375.1). Classification (NCBI taxonomy): domain Eukaryota; kingdom Viridiplantae; phylum Streptophyta; class Magnoliopsida; order Asterales; family Asteraceae; genus Tanacetum; species Tanacetum coccineum. The sequence continues at coordinate 6,786 of BQNB010038707.1, read as the reverse complement.
GTGTGTATAGTATGCATTCACATGCAATATTTCAGTAACCAAGCCAACAATTAGAGTATAAATGAGGAACCATGCGCGAGCAAATCAATCATAACTAAAATATGAAAACAAGAAGTAAACTATATGGTTCGAGTTTGAGTTTCGTTGAGTACAAGAGCTAAGTAGGCATCGACTTAGAAGGCGTAGCAACCAAGTGTAGTTCGACCTCTTATCACCATCTTCCCTTTCTTATCATCGTTCGGCAAACTTGGACCTCGGTAAGTCAACTTTATAGTTAACGCCAGTCCTTAGTAAGATATTTACCTCGTTTAATATGTCATTCACCATGTATTTAAAACGAAGCCCTCGGTTTTGCATGAACTCTTTACACGACCATAATAACCCATGCGTATCAAATAAGTACGTACGCATGCATAGGACTCAGGCGTTGGCACCTCATCAAAAACGAAGTTAGTACAAATTTTTTGTAAAACAACGTAGCCATGTGTAAAAACAAAAAACCGACCCACATGTTACCTAATAACAATAACCATAAACACGTAATATGAATATAGCTAACGATGGCTCACCAACGGACTAACAAGAACTATGGCTTTCGCGTGAATTTGATTTCTTATGATGGTGACTCGTGTCGACCTGAATCATGGGCGTGACCCAGTACAACCCAAGACGAAGACTACAGCGAGTTCAATTTCTCGTTGTTGGTCGTCAAACAATAGACTTTGTAAAAATGAGCACAACTGCTCTTACTACAGACCACCTATTTCGCATAGACAAAATGGTTCACCTACCTGTAGACACCACCCAAATGCGAACCAAACACAGCCACCAACAGCCGCTGCTTGTCGCGCAGTTGCACTACAATATGCTTGCCACAACAGCCACTGTTGGGCCTGCTTAGGCGAGCCCATCGTCTGTATATCCCAACATTTAAAGACCTCGTAACCTAGTATTCAAGTCAGGCACCTTGTAGGATTAATGGAAGAACTAGATATATATTTTTTTAGTGAGTTAGGAAGGACAGGAAACCACAACAGTGGTGATAAAACCCAATGTTGGGACGCCTAGCAGAAAAACAGAAAATGAAAGAGTGTAGGCCATGTGGGTTTGGTAATGTATAAAACATATGCCTGTGACAAACATTCTATCCACTATGCCTATAAAATAACTCAATACTATTATTATACATATGAAGTATAAAAGAAACGTTGCATAGATTTACCTTATAAAAGTTAGACAAAAAATAATTAGAAACATGCATGAAGCCGAGACCTTATTTTGGCCGTATCCAGGCCGAGACCAACGGTGTAGGTAAACTAAGTAACAGAAAATTTATACTCTATTTGAGAATGTAGAGAAGTTTTTTACATAACGATTTTTCAAATGAGCTAAGAAATGATACTGACCCAAATATTAAATTATAAACGTATGTAATGAAATTTAACTACGACTTATTAACTACAAATTCTTAGATACTAAAAATATTTTTAAAGCTAATCGGCTTTTAAAACATGAAAGATATTAGAGAAAACCAAAATAAAAATAAAAAAGAAACAGATATACAATATAACTATCATGCTATATTGTAAAAGTCGTAGGGATTAAAAAAAAAGATCACATTAAGATAGTAAAAGGTTAATAGGTCATTTTACACTAATTAATAACATAGAGGGACTAAAAACCGCTCTTTTTGAAACCATTCAGGGTCATTAACAGATTGTAATCAAATAATCTTTAATAATTAACTTAACGAGTCAAAACGAACCGAGATCTAAAAAACGATGCTTATGCACAAATAAATTTAACGTCTCCGGCTGCTAACTAAATAACACGGATAATAAAATATAACAAACTTTGTAACTTACAAATTAATGTTAATATTTTTCTTTAGAATGTAAATCCCCATGGATCAGTAAATATAAGTATGACCGCGAAATAGTATAAATTCCTGTATAGATCACATAAAAGAATTAAAGGTCGTCCCTGTAGCCAACATCAACACATGAAACGTAAAACGTTACTAATAACACGACAATGTGCCCTATTATGGACCCTATGCATTATTCATTTTAAAACATTAAGTTTAACATGTAACCTCAGACGTATGTCATAATTACTATAAGGTGGTTAGAACTGAGTCACTATTTTGACGTCATTGATACCAAATATTCAATTCCAGATGATTAACCGACAAGGTGAGTTTTCATAGCCCATACTTTACTATTTTAAATCATCTTTTAGGGTGAGAACATTGCTTATTTTTAACAATTTGAACACAAGTACATTTATTGATTTACTATTGGGTCTAAGTCCCTAATACTCAAACACCAACTTGCTATATTGCCACGGTCATATATCATGAAAACCTTTATTACTCACGTAAGGCGCAAATAGTTACATGGATAGATCTATCAGGATTGACATCCCTGTTATCTTGGACTAAAATTAGTCAAGCAAACACAATTTCATATCGAGTCAGTATCGGAAGTCGCGGGTTGAACATCAGCATTGGGGCCTAACAATGATGGTACACGTTAACGCTCTGTGTCAATAGACGCGTTAGACAATAGTAAAATACTTTTCATTGTAGATATATATGATTACTAAATTTGTTCAGGCTATGGTTATAAAATCTTGTGGTTCATCGCATATGTATCAAACAACAAAACCTATAGAACTCACCAACTTTATGTTGACTTACTTTAGCATATGTTTTATCAGCGAGGTAGTTTCTAGCTACGGAATATAAGGAGTACTGCATTGGAAAAGATGGCGATGTAGAGGTCTATCTCTTGTATCAAGTCCTCTTCGCGCCATGAAGTCATAATCCCAGATCCAGTCTTCTGCTAAGCTGCAAATGAAAACAATTTGGGAGTACAACTTTGTCTTTGATTTACAGTTACTATTTGATAGTAGAAAAAGCTTGGAAGTTCTAGAAGTTTTCCATTATACGATTCTTGGAGGGAGACGGTATTAAACCTGTTATCGCTTGTTTCTATCTCCTCCATTATTGAGCAATACCAGGAGTACTTACTGGTTTTTTTTGGCTTGTTTTCCTTCTCCATTTATTCGTTTTAAACAGGGTACTTTTAAAGAACATTGGGGATAATGTTCAACTTAAGTGTAGTGGGAAAATTAGCCTTAAAAACTATTCCTTCAATTGCCATTTGCTTTGTCTTTAAAATGATGGGTAATATATCAAAACATAGCATAAAAGGCAATTTTAACCAAAATTGTAATTTTATTTACTGCACATAACGTGACGAAAACCCCGGAGTATTAATTGCGTCTCATAGATAGGAATTTATAAGACTAGCACAAAAAACCCTCAGAATAACATCCCAAAAATGTGAGGTTCGTCTTTAGATCTATAGGAATTTGGATATCCATTTTTGATACCCAAGATAATTTAGACCTTTAGCTTTCTCGAGTTAAGGTTCGAATGCAGTCATATGTGTCTATTCCGTCGTCCATTACAGATGTGTACGTTATGGTCTTTGTCGCCTTTTTATGGAGCAATTGGTATTGATTATATAAAATTTATAGGAGTGTACCGTATGGAGTGTAATTAAATTCTAGAATATAGTTTTGTGATGCATCCCCGAGACTCGCATAGGAGTATCTAGATTTGCTAAATGAGAAGAGTGCACTCGGACTAATAACCTATGAGTTTAAACCTGTATATGGTTATGGATGGTCACATCGATCATATAACTATCCCACAGACTCCTGCTTTCGCACTAAAATAGTCATTTTTAAATCCAAGACCATCCCCTAGTACACCCCTCCGAGCCTATCCCTTTTCATGGTTCTCGTAAATTTTCTTAGATTAAGCCAGACTATTAATGAAGAGCATTGTTAACCCTTTAAAACGATTGTCTACACCCAAATGCCTTAGCCTACCTTGTATTTACCTCACTTTAGTACATATTGTTTTATAAACCAAAAGTTTAATAATTATTGAGTACAAACGTTGCTAAGTCTTTATCCTTAAAATACGAGTTTATGGGGCCGAATTGCAGATTGCCATGGTAGTATTATTTACGCGCGAAGTAATGGGAAGAAAAGTTACAATCACCACCCCATATGTTTGTCAAATGATCTCCATGTTATGTTGATAGCCGCCTTCAATTCAGGTCATTAGTTTAGATTGTAAATATGAAGTTCCTAACAACCAAGTATGAGAGGTTTGATATAAACCCCCAACAGCTATGTGATGTATTAAGTTCATCAAAAAAAGAAAAAAAAGAAAACGAAAAGAGATTGATGTAGAGTTATGTAGAGTTTAGTACACTCCTTTGTTACTCACCGGAGTCTTACTTCTTAGCAACTTAATCCATCGTGTATTCTTATAAATATTAGCTAACCTCTTTCAACCCTAAATTTCACGCCAAAAAGCCACACCAAAGATGTGTTCCCATCCTATTTCCGTTTCCAGTTATGGTCATCTTCCACGCTACAAACACCCACAGACCCTTGAAAGGCCTCTTTGACAGTATCTTAATACTTGCGCCTACACCATGAGAGGTTTGTATCCTTTACCAAGCCTATGTAATTTACTCCTGTTGTGACCGGTAATTGAGTGTTAATTTTTCTGTTTCCCCATAGTTTTTAATAACATTTTATACACTCCGAGAGAAGCGAGAATCCCAAACACTTATGTGGGTGCTAGTATATTTCTTTTCCGTGCTTTATTACGAGGTCTACGGAGGTGTGGCATAACTACTTTTAAAGAGTAGGTAAAATGCTCCAATATTGACATATTTGTCTAATAGAGCAAGCCATTTGATTGAGGACTAAGCAAATCCTAAGTGAGTAAGTGGTATTTGATGAGGTTTATATATTCTGACACTTTTTTTAGGTCATTTAAACACCCCTAAAAATCATTGCAAAAAATAGTCCCATGATGTGTGCAAAATCAAATTGTTTAACACATGTTTGTAGTCACTTGGGATGGCAATTGGAGGAATTACAGTGAATTTGGGTCAATTAGAAGAAGAATACGCTTGAAGAAGGCATAACAATGCGTGGAGATAGGCATCGCCATTACACAAAAACGCCGACGGTCAAAGTTTACAAAAGCGACGGCGGTCAAAGTTTACAAGTGACGGCGTCGATTGAATTTTAGGACGCGACCAAACGTAAGTCAACTTAAAAAAAACCCTAAAGATCAATCGTGGCACGACGGCGTCAGGGAACATAAAGCGACCGCCGTACGCGCTTGTTTTTCCTTATATATAAAAATCTATTTTTTAGGGATTTAGTGTGTGCTTTTGGAAGATGAACCCTCCAAGCATTTATTAAAAGAACTACTTTGGCAGCCTTATGGGCTTTGTTTTGTTTTTAGGGTGTCAAAACCCTCTTGTAACAGTCTTAAATGCATGATTTAATCATGTGAAGTTCATTTATCCTTTATCACTTAATATGTCTATGTGTTTTGTGATAGATTCTTGTTCTTCTCCTTTATTTGCCATACAAGGCTAGATCTATTAGTATTTACTTATGATTGCATAAAACTTAGATTGTAAATCCTTTTAATGTTGCTTCTTGTGAAGGATGTACGCGTTAGGCTTTAGAAAACTAGCCATAAGATATTAAATTGGCATAGACGTCTAGGGAAACGCAAGTGTGTAGAAAGGATACCATCGGTAATAGTCTTCATACTACCTTACCCCTAATATGGTTGATCCCTCTTAAGATATTTTAATTGCATTTAATATACTCTTAGGGGCCTTGTAATAGTCTTCATACTACCTTACTTGTGCATTGCCTTAACGAAATATAAAATAGACGACAGGTTCGTGTAATTCGTTTATGACTTAGGAAATACTTACACAGATTATCACAGTATGACAAAGCAAAAGGATTAGGAGAAGTAATCTGAGGAGTAGTGCATGATTAATTAAATACGTTCGTTTATCATATAAGTTATCACAAAAATTAGTTTAGATTTATTTTATCAATTATTAGTTTAATCAAACGAACCTCTCAAACAATGATATTTACTTGCTTTCATAAAAACATAAAAATACAAAAAGAATCTTCTCTCAACCCTGTAGATCACTGTTAGATTCTGATCGAGCCATCCCAATCTATTCCTTTAGAGAACGATAATAACCCCCGAGTCTTGCCTATACTACACTACAACGGTTAGGTGCTCTGCCTAGGGAGTTGTAAAACTTCTTCTTAAAGTCCTACGATGACTGCATCAATGGGTGATTAACATTTTAACTTCATTATTTTTCGCAAGTCTCTTTTTAAGATCATCGTTTTATTTTTCAAAATGGACAACCTCATCTAATTTGGTTTTAGATTGTTTTAAATAGGTAGAAAATCACCCTCGGTAATAACATGCCAAAGATCAAGATCTTTTGGTTTCATATATGTTTCAAATATATATTTCCAATAAATAAAACTATTGCTTTCGAATGGTGGTCTTTGCATAGATTGCCTTTCTAGATATTTATCGGAATCCATAGATCGATCCAAGCTTTAAAATACAATATATTTTAAAAATATTGAGTGACCTCGGCTTCTCATACCAATTGTCGAAACTATAAGGGGGGTTGAATGGTTTACCGGTTAATTGGCGTTTTAAAACTTTGGTTATAAAAATATTTGATTCGAGTATATGTGATATCAATCAACAATATTCACAACCAATATATCTAATTACAAACGATACAATCACTATATAAATATAAACAATAAGGTAAAGAATGAAGGTAAGGTGATAAGATATAGAACAATCAAACCACAACATCGAGAATAAAGTGGTTCGGCTAC
>BQNB010038706.1:0-48571 GCA_026074375.1 Tanacetum coccineum | reverse complement strand
GCGAAATTCATAACTCGTTCGTTATTAATTGAAAAATTACGATTCTTATCATTTTGGAATCCTAAAAATATGTATTATTTGTTAAAAATATCAACCCTTGCTGTTTATAATTTTTATAAAAATGTTTTTATAAAAATTTACTTACGACTTCGTTTATTAACGTATAACTCGTTTTTAACGTAACTTTTTCGTTATTAATCCGTTTAACAAGTTTCTTACTTTTTCGGAATCGTCGTGAAATGTATTATCTTATAAAAATATAAAATGGATATGTCTTATCCACGAATTTGGACAGAATGTTTGTATATCTTTCATAAGTCCAAAATCAACTTTGTTTCCTTATTTGCACTTTATATCTTTTACCATTAATCTTATATTTCATATATGTCATATATGATACATATAATAAATGTCCATTTGTCCATCCAAGTTCTCATGTGTCCAACTTTTATAAAGTCCATTAATATACTTACAAACCACAACTTTAATATTTATCATAATTTACTAGTTTTACATATGGCTACTTTTATATAATAACCATTAACATACAAGCCTTCCCATCTTGTTATAACTTTATTTTTATGATTATCTAACATCAATATAAGTTCATAATTAACTTTAACATGTTTTATGTATTTCTTTAACTTAAAACATATTGTGAAACTATGAAAACCCTAATTTACCCATAATCATGTTTACACCAAAACAATATGATACAACATTTTCTCATCCTTTTTAACATGATGTAAGTAATAACACTACATGTATGTAAGTGTGTAAAATGCTCATTTCAAGTATAAATTTTATTTTCATGAATAAAACCTAAATGGTGATTTAAGCTAAATACAATAATCATGTGCATAAAAATGATAATTATAAAAACATAAAGAGTTTAAATGGACCTTATGAGGTATGATGATGATGATAAACTAGTGCTAAACCCTTGTTTAGCCACAAAACCAAAGCTTGCACAATAAACCCTTACTTTCTTAACCAAAAACCCTAACTTCCTTTTTCTTGAGTTATACTTGAAAAAGGGTTAGCCAATGCTTGGGATCACCTTAGAATAACTTATAATGGATGTGTATAAGTGTGTATGGGTTGTATAAAAATTGCTATGGATTTAGTAGAGTGCTTGACCTTTGCCGTAGCTTATATAGAGATGGGGAGAGAAATATTGTGAAAATTTTACTAAGTGTTATTGTATGTAAGACTTAGCTAGTTTACTTGTATGTATATAATACTTTCAAGGGTCAAAAGTCAAGCAAGTATTCAAAGAGACAAGGTATGGTCTTGGGGAATGGTCATGGTTATGGTTAGTAGTCAAAGTATGCTAGGTATGGTGTTGCCATAATGAAGTATGGTGTGAAATTTGACCAAGTTGCAAGCATAATGTCATTTTTCATGTATATATTTGTATATGATGTATGATTTTCGGCAAAACAAAGATATACATGATATATTTATGTAATTTTTGTGTATTGGGTATAAAAGTGGGTATTTGTTGAAGCGTAGGAAAGTTTTTGTGGTTCCGGGAGTGCCTAAACGCAATTTATCGCGAAACGTATACACTTTACGTATCCGATAAAAATAAAATGAACAAAGTTAATAATTATCCTCAAAATAATTATATAACCCTTGCTTGATGTAAACATTTAATTGTTTGATGCCCGTTTACATTGAACGCTAATTTTTGGCGTACGCGATTTAACCTAACGTTTACAATTTTAAGCAAACACGTACAATTCAAAAAGGTACATTGTGAATTTATTGATGTCGTCAATGACTTGAAAACACAGGGTGTTATAGCATCACTAAACAAGAAACACTCACTCTTATGTAAATCCATCATATCCTCCTGCAGCTAAGCATTGAGTGGACCAAGAAGGAACATCTTTCATCACTCTCTATTCCACTCAACATGCTCAGCTCACTCAGATCATTTACCCTTCACGAACACCTACCTTATGGTACATTCTCCTGTACAAGGAACCTTATACTCAAAATAGTGAGTCAGACCCTCCCTAGGCCAATCTGACTCAACTATATAAACATAAGGGCATCTTACCGAGGAAAAATCCAAGATAGTAGGTTTCAACCACAGGAAGGCTTGACCACCATTAAAGGAAGATCCCAACTCAGAAAACCTTATCCCAAACACCCCTTAAACTTTATGACCCCGAGTCATATTCACTTGCTATTCATACTAATATTCCAATAAGCAGCTATCTTTTGCACATTGGTTGAATTTTTAACCTTCATACCAGTATGCTGCAACTTGATGTTATCAATGATAAATTTTAAGGTAGTTTTGTCATCCATCCTTTCATTGGTAAAGATTCTGGCATTTCTTTCCTTCCAAATATGATAAACAGTGGTAGATAACACAATTCTTCTCAAGATACTCCCAATAGAGTTGTTACAAGGGCTTTTAGAGTACTGATCCACCAGCTCATCCCACCTGTTTGAAAAGCTTCCCTTATCTATCTTCATTTTGAGGTGTGTCCAAATACTTATTGCGTAATCGCATTCAAAGAACAAGTGGTTGTGTGAGTCATTAACTTTTTTGCACAGAGGACACTTTAAATTTTGATCATTACTCCACACCATAATTCTGCCTTGTGTTTGGAGCCTATTTCTCAAAGCCATCCACATAATGAAAACCATCCTTGGATTACACTTTGAAAACCAAACAACCTTGCTCCAATTAACAACATTACCATGAGGATAAATTGCTTCCCATACAACCTTAGAGTGAAAATTTGTTAGATTTCCATTTCTGTCTTTCCATTTGGTTTTGTCATGATCATTGCATTTTAAGCTTGGCATCTTGAACCCTTTAAGGCTGGACAGAGTGGTGCCAAACTCACCTTGGTGTGTTCCCACTCGCGCGCGAGCTACCTCTCCGGTGGGAAACTCACCTCGGTGAGTGGCAATTTGCATGGTGAGTTTGAAGGGTTTTGATCGGTGATATGGTGAGTAACTCACCGAATGGTGAGTAACTCACCGAATGGTGAGTTTCAAATGTGTGGGCCCCTAAATTTTTTATACCGTTACATATATAAAAAAAAACTTTTTTTAAACCCCACTTTTTATCTATAAATACCCACTACTTTAACCATTTTAAAACACAATTCTTCCAATTTATATACAATCTCTCTAAACACATTTCACACTCTTTTTTACTTTTAAAAAAATGTCTCAACAAAACACTCCCCGACCCAACAAACGTCAACCAAGAAACCCCAACCGAAGCAATCCACCGACACCCGATGGCACGTTTGCGACCGGCCGTGGTTCGGTTTTGTGGAATATACAGTAACGTCATGCGTATGGCGCAAGAGAGTGGAGCCGAAGACGAAGATTACATTCAAAAGGCAATGATTCACTATCAAGGTGAGTGTGGACTCCCTTTTAAATTTTGTCATTGTTGGAAAGTTTTAAAAGATAGTCCCAAATTTCAAGAGATAGCATTTCCAAACTTCAACCAAGGTTCTCAGGGAAGTAGCAAGAGGCAGAAGTCATCTGGTTCTAGTTCGTTCAACGCAGAATTTGGGGACGCTAGTATTAATTTGAATAATACTGTTAACGATGAAGATGATGTGCAGGAAATTCGACGACCAAAGGGCAGGGACAAAGCGAAAGCTGCTGCAAAAAATAAAGGGTCCAAAGCGTCGGGATCGTCAACTACGAATGATGATGCACTGGCTAGGTTGATGGTAACCGAGATGATAGCTGCCGAGGTTGCACAACACGAAAAATTTATGCAGCTCAAAATGAGGGAGGTCGAATGTCGTGAACGAGAGATTGCAGCTACAGAGTATTGAGCACAACAAGAAGATATAAAGTTATATCTCCAGCCATACGATCATTTAACCGGGGACCAGCGATTGGCAATGGATGAAATAAGGGCAAAGATCAAGGCGAAGTATAATTTGCAGTATTAGTTTACGTTTAAATTTTAATTTATCTATGTATTGTATCGTTTTAATTTATCTATGTATCGTATCGTTTTAATTTATCTATGTATCGTTTAAGTTTTTAATCTATGAATAAAAGTTTTTAATTTAGTTAACGTTTTTATTAATTTCGTACGTTTACGTTTACGTAAATATTTATTTTTTTTAGTTTATGAATAAAAGTATTTAAATTAAAAAAAGGGTGAGTAAGGTGAGTTTTGTTGGTAAGGTGAGTTCTTATTACGGTTGAAAGGTGAGTTGTAAGGTGAGTTTTATTTGGAGAGAGAAAGCTGATGTGGCGCTGACGTGTCAGGTGGGTTTTTCACCACCACTCCATCCAGCCTAAGGAGAGGATATTTCAAAGTCCAATCATCAGGCCAACTCCATTTGTACCCTTCTACCATATTCCAAACACTTTCCTTTCCAGATAATCTAGCATCATAAATGTCCTTTCAATTGATAATCTCACTTGGAATTCCCTTTGAGTTCCATTGATCAACCCAAAACTTTGTATTTTTACCATCACCCAACACTTTAAAAGTATGCTTTCCTGATTTTACTTCTCAGCTCCAATAAACACTTCCACATCCAACTATCATTGGCACCTTTTTGGACTTCCCATATGCTTTCCCCTATGAGTTTTACCATTTTTACCCATTTGACCCATAGAGTATATTTCTCTTCTGCAATATTCCACATATTCTTCAAAAGAAGAATTTCATTCCATTTCCCAAACATCCTAATTCCCAAACCACCTTGGCTTTTTGGAGTACACACAGATTCCCATTTAACTTTAGCTTTCCCTTTTTTATTTCATCTTTACACCATAAAAAACCTTTTAAAGCATTGTCAATCTCTTTCACCACAGTTTTTGGGATTAGAAAAACACACGCCCACTAAACATTTAAGGATGCCAGGACAAAAGCAATTAACTGTAGCCTTCCAGCATATGAGAGATATTTGTTCTTCCAGTCATCAATTTTGTTCTTCACTTTGTCAATTAACTGTTTACATTCCTTAGTACTAATCTTTTTAGTCATCAAAGGCACTCCTAAGTATTTCATTGGAAGCTTCCCAACAGCAAATGGAAGAATATCAAGGATCTTAATCTTGTCAGCATCTTTTACACTACCAAAAAACACAGAACTCTTACCTGTATTAGGCATAAGCCCAGATATTGCACTGAATTCCATCATAGTATCTTTGACAGTCCTTACAGAATCCACATCTCCATGACTTTTGTGAGCTTCACTTCTTTACAATCTCTATGATACTTGAACTTAGAATTTCCTTTAACACTCTTCATCAATAGCAATGTAAATATCTCCATAACCAAAGTAAAGAGGCATAAAGACATACAAATGTTCCGGTTAATAAGAATGCAATTGTTTTATTACTAAGTCTAAACGGGTAAACATAGAACGTTTAATTTGTCCATGTTACTTAACCGGGCGGACGAGTATTTGACTTAGATGTACGTAGCAAAGTCACACGAAACGCGGTTCGCTTCGGTACGGGATCGCGAAATGGGAACGCGGTTCGCTAGGTCCCTAAAATTCGGTACGAGGGGGGAGGGGGTAAGCTCATTTCAAAACGCTATGGTTCGCTTTGGTACGATGTACCCGGTTTGGTACGATGTACCATATTATTAATAATATTATTTTTCTAAATCAGTATATATAAGCCAAAATGCCAAATATCATATGATATATATCAATACTCAAAAGATTTACTCAAATGTTTGAATTCTTGAATTCTCAAACATATACCCAAAAGATCAGATCATCAGAATATACCCAAAAGATCAGAAATTCTTTGGTACGCCGTACCAAAGGTACACCGTACCAATTAACTTTGGTACGCCGTACCAATAGACTTTGGTACGCCGATTGATGTGTTTCGGGAACGCCGAATATAGCGATCCAGATCGCGATCCCAAGCGATCCGAGTCGCGATCGTACCGCGTTTGGGTACGAACGATCCGAAACGCGAAACGCGGCCGAGTCAGCGTTTCCTGTGACTTTGGTACGTAGTTTAACTAAAACATTCTCCCCACCGATTCTGAACGTATCTCGGGTCACCTCAAATTGTGTAACTAATTAAGTTTGCACCATTATTATGTTGGGTGTAAGGGTGACCAACATATAACCGTCAACTCAACGTCACATCAACTTTTCACCCCACCACGAAAATCACTAAAAAAAAGGTGTAATAAGACCACCGACTTCACCAATCACTACCAAACATACCCACTTATACACAAATACCCCACAAAAACTAACATCACAACGTTAACTCACACACCCACAACCAACATTACAAGTTGGTCGTTGCCAAGACAAACATCAGCTCTTCAATTTTACAAAGTCAATGGATAACACCCCTTCGACCAAAATCAGATAAAGTTTCTTGTTCCAAGAGGTACAAGATGCTTGCCTAAGGTGCGCTCTTTCTTTGAATCTTCAGTTTCCTCGTTAGGGACCTTTACGATAACTAGTTTGGTTTCGCTAGATGTTGATTATTATGTGTTGGTTAAATGTCAAGCTTTAACACCTTAAGATTAGAGCTGAGGCTAATACACTAAATACCATTATTGTCATCGGCTCGTTTAGGAGTTCAACCAAGTTAGGACTAATTTTGGGAACTAGAAAGTAAATAAAATTAGGTTGGAGTTCACGATTCATTAATCATGACTCAATTTCCTATCTAGAATAATGAAAATTTTATTATATAAACCCCCTTGCCATTCATTCAGTTAAAACATATATATATATATGATATCAAAAGTCAAATCGTTTGACGACACAAAAAGTAATACCAAAACCTTTTCTTTTTCTCATGAGTTTGACAAGAATAGAAAATCAATATGTTGTGCATGCTATTGTTAAATCATACGTATGCATATACTTGAGTTGATTTTGCATGCAATATTTACTTTGCATGTGCTAATTCTATTCCTTCTATTATGATATACGATCGATTATAAATTCAGTTATGAGATTCGATCGCATGACGCTAATATTCAAAACAAGAACACTGTGTTCGATTGTTTTATTTGTGAAGAAAGGACTAGCATCCTAACGTATCTCGGTGACGTGTAGTGTGTGCATACCATAGAGGTTATCTACTTTGGTAACTGGTTTGTGTAGTATTATCTATTATACACACGCGTATATTCAAGACGGTGTATTCGTTAATTGCAAAAAGGTACGCGTTCTTGATCCCTTTGTTAATTACATATTCTATACGTGTTATGTTTTCCGCTGCGTACTCGTGATATATTTAATGGTTAAATAGATGTAAAAACCCAACAAATCCATCCTATCCTCCTGCAGCAAAGCATTGAGTGGACCAAGAAGGAACATCTTTAATCACTCTCTATTTCACTCAACATGCTAAGCTCACTCAGATCATTTACCCTTCACGAACACCTACCTTATGGTACATTCTCCTGTGCAAGGAACCTTATACTCAAAATAGTAAGTCAGACCCTCCCTAGGCCAATCTGACTCAACTATATGAACATAAGGGCATCTTACCGAGGAAAACTCCAAGATAGTAGGTTTCGACCACTGTAATGATATGAAAATACACCTTCTATTAATGATATGATGATAACAGGAAGGCTTAACCACCATTAAAGGAAGATCCCAACTCAGAAAACCTTATCCCAAACACCCTTAAAACTTTATGACCCCAAGTCATATTCACTTGCTATTCATATTAATATTCCAATCAGCAGCTATCTTTTGCACATTGGTTGAATTTTTAACCTTCATACCAGTAAGCTGCAACTTGATGTTATCAATGATAAATTTTAAGGTAGTTTTGTCATCCATCCTTTCATTGGTAAAGATTCTGGCATTTCTTTCCTTTCAAATATGATAGACAGTGGTAGATAACACAATTCTTCTCAAGATACTCCCAATAGAATTGTTACAACGGCTTTTAGAGTACTGATCCACCAGCTCATCCCACCTGTTTGAAAAGCTTCCCTTATCCATCTTCATTTTGAGGTGTGTCCAGATACTTTTTGAGTAATCGCATTCAAAGAACAAGTGGTTGTGTGAGTCATTAACTTTTTTGCATAGAGGACACTTCAAATTTTGATCATTACTCCACACCATAATTCTGCCTTGTGTTTGGAGCCTATTTCTCAAAGCCATCCACAGAATGAAAACCATCCTTGGATTACATTGTGAAAACCAAACAACCTTGCTCCAATTAACAACATTACCATGAGGATAAATTGCTTCCCTTACATCCTTAGAGTGAAAATTTGTTAGATTTCCATTTGGTTTTGTCATGATCATTGCATTTTAAGCTTTGCATCTTGAACCCTTTAAGGAGAGGATATTTCAAAGTCCAATCACCAGGACAACTCCATTTGTACCCTTCTACCATATCCCAAACACTTTCCTTTCCAGATAATCTAGCATCATAAATGTCCTTTCAATTGATAATCTCACTTAGAATTCCCTCTGAGTTCCATTGATCAACCCAAAACTTTGTATTTTTACCATCACCCAGCACTTTAAAAGTATGCTTCTTGATTTTACTTCTCAGCTCCAATAAACACTTCCACATCCAACTATCATTGGCACCTTTTTGGACTTCCCATATGCTTTCCCCTCTGAGTTTTACCATTTTGACCCATTTGACCCATAGAGTATTTTTCTCTTCTGCAATATTCCACATATTCTTCATAAGAAGAATTTCATTCCATTTCCCAAACATCCTAATTCCTAAACCACCTTAGCTTTTTGGAGTACACACAGATTCCCATTTAACTTTAGCTTTCCTTTTTTTTATTTCATATTTACACCATAAAAAACCTTTTAAAGCATTGTCAATCTCTTTCACCACAGTTTTTAGGATTAGAAAAACACATGCCAAGTAAACATTCAAGGATGCCTGCACATAAGCAATTAACTGTAGCCTTCCAGTATATCAATTTTGTTCTTGACTTTGTCAATTAACTGTTTACATTCCTTAGTACCAATCTTTTTAGTAATCAAAGGCACTCCTAAGTATTTCATTGGAAGC
The DNA here is from genome assembly GCA_026074375.1 of Tanacetum coccineum. Taxonomy (NCBI): domain Eukaryota; kingdom Viridiplantae; phylum Streptophyta; class Magnoliopsida; order Asterales; family Asteraceae; genus Tanacetum; species Tanacetum coccineum. The sequence continues at coordinate 39,566 of BQNB010038706.1, read as the reverse complement.
TTCCTAACAGCAAATGGAAGAATATCAAGGATCTTAATCTTGTCAGCATCTTTTACACTACCAAAAAAAATAGAACCCTTACCTATATTAGGCATAAGCCCAGATATTGCAAGTGAAATTCATCATAGTATCTTTGACAATCCTTACAGAATCCACATCTCTATGACTTTGGTGAGCTTCACTTCTTTACAATCTCTATGATACTTGAACTTAGAATTCATCATAGTATCTTTGACAACCCTTACAGAATTCATCATGTAACGGGCTCCCATTTTGGGCCAGCCCAATTTTGGTTTTTTTTTTTAAATTATTTTGTTTTTGTTTTTTTTAAAAAAAAATTTGTATGCACAAAGTAGGAGGGAAAAAAAATTACAAAAGTTCCGATTTATTCAGATAAAAAAAATACCCGCGGAAACATCTTCGATACCTAATAACTTTAAAATAATCGATATGGTCACAAACGTACAACCCATTATATTAAAAAAACCCATATAGCAAAAAAAACAACACTTTAAACATGAGGCCAATGCATAAGCCATATAAAAAAATTATTACTAATATACACATTTGTCGACAAACTAGCCTAAAATTCGCATAAAATGTGGCCCAAAGTAAAAAAAAAAACTAGCTCAAAATTAGCCTGAAATCTGACCCAAAGTAAAAAAAAATACAAAACGGTCCCTCAACTTTTAACTATTTACGATTTTCTTACACAAAAAATCCCGTAAAAAATTAACAAAAAAAACACGTCAAGTTTTTATTTTCACAACTTTTTTACATTCATTGGCCAAAAAAAAAGATATCGAACCGTCCAAAAAAAAGAAAAATATTCGGGAAAAAATTAACCCGTCCGAACGCAAAAAAAAAATTCCCGAATCATACAAAAAAAGGAAATATCCGAGAAAAAACTAGCAAAAAAAAACCCAAAAATAGCCTAAAATCTGGCCCAAAGTAAAAAAAAAATACAAAACGGACCCTCACCTTTTAACTATTTACGATTTTCTTATACAAAAATTCCCGTAAAAAAATTTACAAAACCGTTCCAAAAAAAGAAAATATTCGGGAAAAAATTAGCGTGTCCCAATGCAAATTTTTTCCCCCGAATCATACAAAAAAAGAAAATATTAAAAATTAGCCCCGCCATAACGCATCGCCAAAAAAAAACCCTCGAAACGTAAAAAAATTATTCGGAAAAAAATTAGCCCCGCCGCAACGCGCGGGTTCTTTTGCTTGTTCTTCATCATTAGCAATGTAAATATCTCCATAACCAAAGTAAAGAGGCATGGAGACATAAAAATGTTCCGGTTAATAAGAATGCAATTGTTTTATTACTAAGTCTAAACGGGTAAACATAGAACGTTTAATTTGTCCATGTTACTTAACCGGGGCGGACAAGTATTTGACTTAGATGTACGTAGTTTAACTAAAACATTCTCCCCACCGATTCTGAACGTATCTCGGGTCACCTCAAATTGTGCAACTAATTAAGTTTGCACCATTATTTGATAGGGTGTTAGGGTGGACCCAACATATAAACTCGTCCAACTCAAGTAATCAAATTTTCACACCACCACGAAATCACTAAAAAAAAGGGTGGAATAAGACCACGACTTCTCCACATACACTACCAAACATACCAATTTTATATTTTTTTTTTTAAAAAAAACGCAATTAACCCACAAAAAACTAACATCACAACGTTAACTCACACACCCACAACCAACATTACAAGTTGGTCGTTGCCAAGACAAACATCAGCTCTTCAATTTTACAAAGTCAATGGATAACACCCCTTCGACCAAAATCAGATAAAGTTTCTTGTTCCAAGAGGTACAAGATGCTTGCCTAAGGTGCGCTCTTTCTTTGAATCTTCAGTTTCCTCGTTAGGGACCTTTACGATAACTAGTTTGGTTTCGCTAGATGTTGATTATTATGTGTTGGTTAAATGTCAAGCTTTAACACCTTAAGATTAGAGCTGAGGCTAATACACTAAATACCATTATTGTCATCGGCTCGTTTAACACTTTTGCCCGAAAACAACCCAACCAAAGCCGCAGCTGCACACTCGAGCCCCTCAGCAACATCTTCTATGTAACATATTTTCCCCTCTTTTATCAACGGTATAACCATTTCCATGTACTTGGTATATAAATGATAGTGATCACCTGTGATGAACCCTTGCATAAGCACACGCTTTCCAATTATGGAAGACAGGTAACGGACTCCCTCATCTTGCTCTAGGTTGTACTGTGAGATCATCCCACAAACTGCAATGCGACCGTTTAATCTTATATTCAAGAGCACTGCCTCTAGCATTTTCCCCCTGACGTTCTCAAAGTAAATATCAATTCCTTCAGGGAAGCACCTGATTGTTAAAATAAAAGAACAATCTCATAAATTATGCTTGAGACGAGAGGTGAAAACTAAGAGGATTGGATAATGGGTCAAAATGGATATTTTTTAGTATATGTAAATGCTGTTCAGGCCGGGTTGCAGCACCTTCACTTTTTATCCATATCCAAAGGTGATGAAAGTAACTAATGCGGTAAATAGGACGCTGCTTGCATATAAATATATACTTTGGACAAATTTGGCTCATTTGACCCGTTCCCTTTATTTGTTAAAATTTTCATTTAACCCATTTAAATACAACTAACCTCTTTAGAGCTGCGTTAAGATGATGCTCCTCCTTGTAGTTAAAAGCCTCGTCAAATCCAAACTTATTCTTCAGTAGATCAAATGGTTAAAAGCCGCCACGATACTAAGAGCAAAAATCGAAAGTGAAGCAAGTAATGTTTAATTGCACCAACCTTTTCTTTTGTACCAGCACTGCCGACAACGTAGCATCCTGAGAACTTTGCAAACTATACAACGAGCTGACCAACCACAACTGAAGCTGCTGAAACATAAACATATTCTCCTTTCTTTGGTGCACAAATCTCATTGAGACCAACATAAGCAGTCATGGCAGGCATCCCTAGAAACAATCTAAAAGGAGTATACTCATAATAATATATCTTAGCCGCTTGACTATTAGAGATAAACTATAACCAGAAACGACCCGTACATAAAATGGTTTGAAATAATTGTCACCTCTAGTTTCATATAACATAAAACATACCGAAAATTCCGGTGTAATACGAAAGAGGCACATCAGTATGTTGAATCTTGAATAGATTCTCAGGAGCATTGATAACGCTATATTCCTCCCATCCCGTCCATCCCCAAACTAATTCACCTTTCTTCAAGTTTGAATGGCCTGAATCCATGACACTAGCCACTCCAAATCCTACTATAGGCTGCAAGATGATATATAATGGTATACATGAAAAAATAAAAGTAGCTAATAAGTCATAACCTCATACAGTACTTTACTAGGAAAGGTTATGAAGACAGAGTTACATACCGAACGAGGAGTGAAAGAGTCAACATAACTACCATGAGGCTTGCTCATTTGACCACGCATGTATATGGATCACATGACAGATAAAGGTTCTTAACGAGAACGCTATTAGAACCATTTGGAAGCTTCAGGTTGATGGTGTCTGAGGACTTGAGGAACATGTCGGATTCTTTAGGGAAGCCGTTAACGTAATCCTTCAATATTATCTGTTTGTTCCTCATCACTTGTTCTATTTTGAAGGTGAAGCAATAAAGTAGATTAAGGTGTGCACACAAGCATCAAGATACTTTGAGAGGAATACAAGTTTTTATTTATGGAAATCTAAATGTCATGATTTTATAGAATATTCAAAATTTATTTGTTTACAACTCTCCCAAGATATTTCCATATATACATTCAGCTAATTGTTGTGCCGGAGGTCGAGCTGAGAAATCGATAAACAGTGTATGTAATTAGTAGGTGTGACATGAAATAGAGATGAAGCGAGGATTTCATGCATGAAATCGATACAACTGTGCAAATGTTATTGTAAACAAATGTTTGGCTACATGGGAAATATGAGGTTAAATGAACTAAAAACAAGGTATGATAGTATATACAAATACATAACACTGCACTATTTATTCATGATCACACCATTAAGCCAAAAGATATCATCATTCGCTGGCCACGGCCACCACTTGCTTCCCAACATTTTTTCCAGAAAACAGACCAACCAAAGCCGCAGGAGCATTCTCGAGCCCCTCTGCAATGTCTTCTATGTAATTTATCATGCCATTTTTAATTAGGGGTATTATCATTTCTAGATACTTTGGATACTTATCATAGTGATGAGTAACAATGAACCCTTGCATGCGCACACTTTTCAGTATAAGGTTAAACAAGTTATGCACCCCATCCCCTTGGTCCAGATTGTATTGTGAGATCATCCCGCAAACTGAAATTCGTCCATTTAGTCTCATGTTTAACAGTACTGCATCCAACATCTTTCCTCCAACGTTCTCAAAGTAAATATCGATTCCTTCGGGAAAGTACCTGAATAGAAAAAACATCTCAAAAAACTAGAGGTGCTAAATTCAACATATTTATAGGGAAACAAGTCAATTTCTGTACGGATAATGAATCAAAGTGGTCAAATGTTGCAACGAAAAAATAATAATGGTAATAATCACGAAACGGGTCAAATGGTCAAACAGATTAAAGCTCACATAACGAGTAATCAAACACTTGCAATGCTGCAGCATCTTTATAATCTAAAACTTTCAAAGAAATTGCAAAATAACTGTTTGAAAGGTCGACCAAATCTGACCTGTTTTGACCCGCACTCAAAAACTACATCTTTCGAACCACTCAAGGGTGGCCTAGTGGCAAACGGGTTGTGGCTATCACTCTAAAATGTTTACCAGGTTTGAGTCTTCGTGGCGGTGGATTCAAACCCGGTGGATTAGTCATGTAATGTGTCGGAAACAATGGTTACCAAAAAAAAAAAAAAACTACATCTTTCAACCTAAACATGTGGTGACCCATTACCCAACCCGCCTGCAACAAATAAATTCTGCTTTATTTTGGGTGATAACTATGGATCAAACATACCTCTTTAGAGCCACATCCAGATCTTGCTCTTCCTTGTAATTAAAAGCTTCATCAAATCCAAATTTGTTCTTCAGCAAATCAACCTTGGGTGATAAAGCACACATAAAAACGATTCAATACGAAAGAAAATAATAACTTTCAAGTTTGGAACATTAGGGTGAAATACTTAAGGCGTCTGTGATATACAGCAGCAAGCAGAAAATGGAATCATAAGCTAACGTAACTAATTTTTATAGCGGAGATAAATTAACATAAGCCCAATAATCATATTAGTATAAAGTATGCTAAAATGTCGAAAGCACGAACCTTTTCTTTCGTACCAGCACTCCCAACAACATAGCATCCTGACAACTTAGCAAACTGCCCAACCAGCTGCCCAACTGCACCAGAAGCAGCCGAAACAAAGACATATTCTCCTTTCTTTGGAGTACAGATATCATAGAAACCAATATAAGCGGTCATACCCGGCATGCCTAGATAAACATCAAAAGATTAAAAATCAGAAGTGTCAGTGTATGTGTGTGTCTGTGTGACGTGTTCTCCAGCTGCACGACCTAAACGGGGACATTGTTAGACTCGCCTACTATTAAAGCTCGTTGTGTATTTTGCAAGTTCATAGAACGACTAAAAACACTTTAAACAGAAATGATACCAAGAATTCCAGTATAATATGAAAGAGGCACATCGGTATGTTCAATCTTGAATAGACCCTCAGGAGCATTGATAATGCTGTATTCCTCCCATCCTGTAGATCCCCAAATTAGGTCGCCTTTCTTAAAGTTTGCATGCCCAGAATCAAGAACATTAGCTACCCCCAATCCTGATATAGGCTGCAAGGTGGTAAAGATTAGATCATGATACAGTTTCCGCAAATATAACTCATTTGACCGACCAAATGTCAAACCATTGTCATCTCCAACTTTAAGACAAAACTAGTACATTAGTGAATACTCGTAATTCATATACATATGCTATTAAGAAGACTAAAGGTATGGCCTCCCAATTGCAAAACAGAAGCAGACACTTAATGTGTAACATTCAGCAGAATAATATATAACATGACGCGTTATTGCTAACTTCAACTAATCCAAAGCAATGATAAATGTTCATTGTTCAAACCCTTACAGCCTTACCCCTACCCAAGCTTAGACTATTAGTGACGTTGTTTTAAAGTATGATCTGATTAATGCTATTTCGAGTCTGGACAACAAATCGTTTCGATTGTTGGGGTATTAGTGATTAACTCTTTTCTCAAAAAGATTTAGATCAGTGGGAAACCCTGACCTCATGCAACCAGTACCTAGCCCAGGCAATGAGCACATGTTACCGGAGTTGGGATTGAACTCAACCTTTCAGTGATACTAATTTCGACTAACCAGTTACTCAAGTGTCCAAACACTCTTTTATGGTCAGATACAACAACATTGATTCTTATTATTAGGTTACTCGATTTAATTTACTTTAGGCGCAATCACCAAGGCCACACCCGCAACAAACTTTGGGCAAAGCCTCGGGCAATGTCCTTATGGGCCCAAAAAGTAGAGGGCTTTTAAGAAATATGCCATGCGTTCGATCCCAACTCCCTTGGTTGTTCACAGGAAAAACAACTAAACATTACTCGAGGTGCAATCCTTAGTGAAGAGTTTAAGGGGTGTTTGTTTAAGCTTATAAGTGAGCTTGTGAGCTTATTTGATTTCGGCTTATATTTCATAAGGGTCAATTTGCCGGCTTATTTTTAGACTTGTGAGCTTATATAAGTTTATATCATAATAAACTTATATAACTTATAAGCCCACAAGTCTCAAAATAAGCAGGAAAATTGGGACTAATGAAATATAAGCCGAAAAAACAAATAAGCTCATAAGCCACATATAAGCTTAAACAAACACCCATGTCCAAAATGAAATAATTGGGTGTGTTTGGTGTGTGGTAATGGGAATCAAGGAATACTTACATTTCCATTAAAGTTGTTTGTTTAATGGATATGACTTTCAAAATTTAATAGGATATCCAAATATGTGGTTTAGCATCTAAAATGATCAAATAATTCTAACACCTAAAATAAAACTGATATATAATATATTAACAAAAAAACATATATCCATAATAGACAAATAAATAAACCAAAATGTTCATACTTATAATACCGACCAGGTGGTACAAGAGTCGACATAAACTGCCTTCAGTTGTAGTCATCCGACCACGCAGTATGCGACAAGGATCACATGAAGATAGAAGATTGTTTACGAAGTAGCACACCGCATTGAACCTTCTGGAAGTTTATGGTTGATGGTTTAAAGATGTTTTAAGGATCATGTCGGATTCCTTAGGAAACCCTTTAACGTAGTCTTTTAGTATTACTTGTTTGTTGCTGATCATCTGCACTTGTTGTTGTTCCATGATGAAAATGTTCTTTGACTTTGAAGGTTGAAGATGTGGAGTGGGATTAAAAGTGAGGCTCTTGGAACTAGGAGATTGTCAACGTGTTAGATGTGATGTGTCTAACGTGTTTTATGTGTGCATGTGTCATGTGTGGTGACCAAGGATTAAAAACTTGCTTGGTACTTTGGTATTTATATCTAAGGCTGTAAACTGCAAAAACAGTCCCTGTGATTTGATGAAATCGTAAGTATAGTCTAATCTTTTCGAAAGTGCTTTTTATGTGAAATTTTGTTGTGCAATTATCTTCTTTGTAATAGGGCTACTCACAGTTCGAAAATCGGACCGGACCGACCAAGACCGTATCGGACCGAAAACCGATTTGGTCTAAAACACATGTCCAAAGACCGGACTGAAATGTTCGGTCCATGTCCGAGTCGATCCGGACCGGTCCAACAAAGCACAATGGCGGTTTTGCTCAAGACCAAACCGGATCGGACCAGACCGAAGACCGATTATGAGAGAAAGGATGGACTGAGGACCAGACCGAAATATGTTCAGTCCGGTCCGGTAGGTCTGGTTTCTCGGCCTAGTCCGATTCGTGGTCTATTATGCTCAACCCTATTCTGAAATGAGGAATTCAAAACTTAAGAAGTGCAGGCACATACATTCCTTGTTAGATACTATAATTGCATACTAAAGTTCTCTAGAGGGACTACAACTGCATTTTCGAAAAGATCTGCGATTTCATTAAACCACCCGAACGGCTTTTGCAATTTACTCTTTGAAAGAAAAACTTGTTCACGTTCAAGGCATGAGATTTTTTAGTTATTTTATTTTGTTCATAGCGACATATCCGGTTTATATATATTGAGTATTCATGTTATTCTTTCTATAAGAGTGCAAGGTGCAGATTAGCACCAATAATTGTTATTGATGTGTCACATAAGCATTTATCTAATAACACCACAATAAATTAAACACATTCTCAACCATAAGTTTTATTGGTGCACGTGGGTACTATATGTATCAAAAAAATGCCCCAATTAGTCACAAAACAAGAAAAAAAATGAAAACCAACAAAGCCCGCGAATGATCAGCCTGTAGGAAAGGGTTTAGAGATATAATTTGTGTCTTGTATTCCTCAAAACAATTGATACAATATATAGGAGTGTATGGACTATTCTAGAATACGGGCTTGAGCCCAATACATAATGACCATTAATTTGACTGACATAAATAACTTTGAATGACATAAATAACTTTGACTAATCATATATAATTGACTTTGACTAATCATAGACTAACACTCCCTCGCAGTTGGAGCGGGAGGACACCGGACGCTCAAACTGGTGCGAAACTCCTCAAACAACGCTGAAGGTAAGCCCTTAGTGAAGATATCCGCATACTGAAACCGAGAAGGAACATGTAAAACGCGAACCTGCCCAGTAGCAACCAAATCCCGAACAAAATGAATATCAATCTCTATGTGCTTGGTACGCTGATGTTGAACCGGATTAGAAGACAAGTACACAGCACTCACATTATCACAATACACAATAGTGGCAGAAGATAAAGGAGTATGAAGCTCACGAAGTAAATTCCGGATCCAACATGTCTCAGCAACAGCATTGGCAACACCACGATACTCAGTCTCAGCATGGAAACGAGAAAGCGTCGACCTGCCTTAGAGACCACGAGAGTAAGTTGTTCCAAGAAAAACAAAAATACCCCGAAAGTAGACCGGTCCTCTATCGGGCAAAACCAGCCCAATCAGCAACCGAATAAGCATCAAAGTCAATTAGTAATGAACTACCTGAAAAACCATAGTCCAAAGTCCCCTGCAACCATACCGACAAAATTCCGCTTGAGAGATGAAGAAGATGAAGGTCTCATATAAAGCAAACCCCTGCGCAGCAACAAACGTAATATCCAGGTCTAATGAATGTGAGATACTTAAGAGAACCTCTAAACTCTGGTATATCGGTAATGATCAACAACCCGGATTTACCACCATCCCCTAACTTCGCACTCATATTCAACAGGAGTTCCGAGAAGAATTACAACCAAACCATAAGAGCAGCAAGAGCTCCAATCTCCAAAATCCCTCTATATGCATACTTACCTGTGACATAAACATACCAGAAGAGTCACCGTAACTGAAATACCTAAAAAATAATTAGTGCCACCCAAATCTGTCATTGAAAACTCGCGATGTTAAAGAAAGCTATAATCTGCTGTAGCAAACATCCATATGAAGGCACTGAAAACAATGTCCATACCACATAAAGTAACAAAAACGCTGTATCATCACCCTGTCTGTAAATAAATAAAGAGAAGTCACAACGACTAGGAGTAAATCCAACAGTAGCAATGTAAGCAGCAAACCGCTGAAACCAGGCGCGATGTAGCCTGCTTAAGACCATAGAGAGATCGCTGCGCATAAACAAACCTAATATCCGGATGCTCAAGAGTCTACGCCTTGAAAACCAGGAGGTTGATGCCATAAAAAACATCCTCACTAAGTACACTCATGTAAAAAGCATTCTTGACATCAAGCTGATAACAGGCCAATGTCGAGAAATTAGCTTAAACTAAGAACACTCCGAATAGTGCCCGACTTAAACTAACCGACTAAAAGTCTCATCAACAACAACGTACCCCTCAACATGCGATTCGAATACCATTGGCAACAAGAACGTACCTTATACCGACTACGAATGCCATCAGCCAAAAAACTTATGGCGAAATAACCAAATAACAACCGAACAATATTTGGCATCCCTCACGCCGAGGACACTAGTCCAAGTTTTATTTTAAAAAGTGGCATTATACTCGTCAAACATAGCATTTCCACGAATTTAGGATCATTAAACGCTTCTTTAATAAGACCGAGGTACGGAGAGAGATATTAGACACTATGACCAGTGTAACGAGGATTTATGGACCGTAGTCCTCCATCTCGACACGAGAACGGGGTTAGCCAGTGGGGAATGAATTGACACGTTGGTGGAATCAATAGTGGGAGCGGTGCATGTTCCAGGTAAAAAATAGTGGGTGCCACAAATGAGGCGTAGTGGTGGAGGAGGTGTAGGTGGTGTAGGTGGTGTAGGCGGTGTAAGGTACGTCAACTAGTGGGGTATGGACCGGTGCTGGAATGGGAGTAATGGGAGCGAGCAATAATTGTAGGAAATAAGGTCAGTGAAGTCCTAAAAATCATAGGAAGTGTGTATGGAAGTGGTGGAGGGAAACAGGAAACATCTTATTCCAATCAAAGGTTACATGACGGGAAATGATAATTTTATTGGTTGTTTAAGATTCACGCAACGGATAGCCAAAATGATTGGCAGAAAGTCCCAAGAAAATATGGAAGGAGCGTGCACTGTGGTCCAAGTTTATTGATTTGTATCCTATAATGTGGATAACAATAGGCATCCAGAAAAAACACGAAGGACAATAAATCGGAGGTTGCCACCATACAAGCGGGTAAAGGGTACTCATTATTAGATGGCACGAGGGGAAGGTAAAATATTTCAATACATAAACTGCCATATTAAAGTGCCTCACCACAGAAATTGGGTGGTAATGTGCCTTGGAAACAATAAGGTATCAACGAGATTATTAATTTTACGGATCATACTTTCAGATTTTTCCATTTTGTTTGTGAGGTGCGAGGGCAAAAAATCAAAATTGGATACCGTTATCGACAAAATAGTTTATGCAAAGCATGATTATCAAATTCCACCCACCATGATCACGACTGTAAAGCATGAAAAGCATGATACGACGAAGGAACGGATGGCGAGAGGAGGGGGTTCAGATTGGCGCCGCCGTTGGGAAAAAATAGAAAACCAACAACGTGTTGTTCGTCATTGCACCGTGCTCTTTAATACATGTGTTTTACTTTAAACGCATTATCATAAAGCCTTTGTCACATAAGAAAAATAATGACGGTGAGTTAAAAGATAGACATAACAATATGTATTAGAATCATTTAAATGAATGATAAAATGAAAAACATGTAAATGCTACAACTACTGGCCTAATTCTCCCACCAGGCCTTCACTTCCAATGGATTTGAAGCAGAGCGTTAAGATCCTAACGTGAGATTGATGAGCTTAATGAAAGTGTCAGCTTGTTATCTAACTTTTCAACATCCTCAAACTCTCATGACACCTGGAGTGATTATCTTAACCACGTACATTATTTCCTCTGTTAACCTTATTAGAAAACATATCATACACCAATCACATAACCTCCCTCTCAACTATTCAAATAGAACAACCTTATGCCTATTAAGGTAAACATCAATACTTGGAGAATTCTAAATCAAGGAATGCCTACTAGAATAAATTTGGATCATAGGGGAATCAAATTAAATTCAGTGAGATGCCCAATTCATGATGAAGATGTTGAAACTGAAGAACACATCTTCGTTCATTGTAATCTTGCTAGCAAGATCAGAAAAAATGTCTTGCTTTGGTGGAATGTTTACAACGTAAACGTCCTGAGCCTTCTTGAAGCAATCAACCTTGTGGACAAAGTTTGCCTCCCTCATTCTCTTTCTACCCTCTTTGATGCATTGATCCAAACGACACTTTGGTTTCTTTGACGATATAGAAATGAGTTCGCTTTTGCTCATAAAAGACCAAATCTAGATCTCTTCTTCAATGACATTAAGCTTTTTTCTTTTAATTGGATTGCTAATAAGCATAAGAATATTTCCATCAATTGGATTGAGTGGTTTGATAATCCTTGTAACACTCTTCCAATCATTATGTAATTGTTTTTCTTTGCTCCTAGCCGCTTGCTAGGTTGTTAATTCAATTTGTCGTTAAAAATAAAATAAAATAAGAATGTAATTGTTTTATCACTAGGTAGGATGAAATGAAATGTCAGATCAATGAAATAACGACGTAATGGAATAAATGATGTAATGTAATAATTCATTACCCTTAATAATAATGTTTGGTGGTATGATAGGACGAAATGCAATCAATAAGAAAAAGACTAAAATGCCCATTGTTGATGAGAAGTTTATTTAATGTGGTTAGTTAATGATTGACTTTTATGTAATTTTGATTACATTACAAGACGTAATGAAAAAAAGAGAACCCCGAAGGAATGAAAATTGAAAATGGTAGTTTTTGGTGTAATGAGTCATTCCGTGTAATGAATTATTACATTGTATAATTGTAAACAAACAAAATTTTAATTCCAACTTTCATGACATTATTCCAAACACTACGTAAGTATAAACGGGTAAATAGAGAACGTTCAATTTGTTCAAGTCGGATTCTTTAGGGAAGCCGTTAACGCAATCCTTCAATATTATCTGTTTGTTTCTCATCACTTGTTCCATTTGAAAAAAATGTTCTTTAAGGCCGGATGGAGTAAGGAGGGGAAACTCACCTTACACATCATTTTTTTATTTAATTTACTTTTATTCATAAATAAAAACGTTAACGTAAACGTACGAAATTAATAAAAACGTAAACTAAATAAAAACTTTTATTCGTAGAGTGTTTTGTTGAGACATGTTTTTTGGAAAAATAATAAGAATTTTTTAGAGAGATTGTATATAATTAGGAAGAGTTGTGTATAAAAATGGAATAAGTAGTAGGTATTTATAGGTAAAAAAAAGGTTTTTAAAAAAATGAGTGAAATAGTGGGTATTTATAAGTAAAAAAAGGAGGGTATTTAATATAAAACGGATAAAAAACATGTGGGTCCCAAGTGAGTTACCACTCACCACTCACACTCCAACTCACGCGCGAGTTTGGAGGGGTGGCATAAGAATTTGGGAGTGACTTTACTTGTGAATGGTGAGTTATACCATTACTCCGCCCAGCCTAAGTTTAAAGATGAAGCAATGGAGTAAATTATGTTTGTCAATATTGCTAGGTGGGCATAAGCATCAACATACTTTATTGAGAGGAATATAACTTTTTATTTATGGAAATCTAAATATCATAATTTTATAGAATATTTAAAAAAAAAAAATTTTACATCTCTCCAAGATATTTCCATATATATTGCATGGCATTCTGCATTACCTCGTTTTATAGAATAAGAGATCGAGGGTTGAGTCTCGGCTCGTCTCACTCCAGGTGGTGCTCCTCTGGCCAGGAGAGTTACCGGAGCTATTCTTTGTGGGGTGGACAATGGCTGGTGCCAAAAGGCACCCGGGATCAAGGTGTTCCCACCGATCTACACCTTTTGTGGAATACCTCGTTTTAGCAGTTTTGCGAGATTGGGATATACATGGCATTGGGACTACTTTATTCATACCCTCTTGACTTGAATGATCATATTTATATTACTACTTTGTTAAGATTGATGATAATGAATGAGAATAATCATCGGGATATATTATGATAAATAAATGTTAATAATTAGTTGCCTAATGCATGTTTAAAAAAGAGAATGCAAGTGGTACTCCTATAGACAAGGTTGCAAAAATCGTGAATCGTTAGCTGGGCGGTCGACCACCTTGTAGCTTGTAATCGGTCAAGGAGGGATTAATCGACGATTAATCGGATTGCATTTCTGGAAAAAATTGGGTATTTTCGACAAGTTTTGTGTATTTCCGGAGAGTTTTTGATATTATTGGCAATATTTGTTTCCAAAAAGAGCTTGTAATAAATTTAAACAGTTACTATAAGCGATCAAAACAAGTTTACGGTGAGTTTTAGGTACTTTTGGGAAGATTAGAAGGTTTCCGGCAAGTTTGACCACCGTTGACCATTGTTGAACGCCGTTGACCACGGTTGACCTATTTGTTTGACCTTGTTACATTAATCGGCAAGGTTGGTGGCCTTGTAGCGCCTAATCGACGATTAATCGGCCTTGTAGACCTTATTTTGCAACACCGCCTATAGATATATTGGAAGTAGGTGTGTCATGAATTGGAAGTGAAATGTGGATTTCATGTAGTAGGAGACTCAGTATTAAGGGTCATCGGGTACATTTTATAGGACTAAAAAAGATTTATAACATACATTTTTTGAGACCATTTCATTTCTGAAAAATTAATGTTTTTAATTGATCTCCGCTACGCAAAATAAATTCACAAGGTTCTCATACACCACCGAGAATCCCTCAATCCGCCCCTATATTCATGCATGAAATTATATTCTTTAACAAATCTATGTTGCATATAAAGCAAACAATTTTTTTAAACTTAAAAATCATAAAAATTAGTAATGTTAAATTCCCAGAACACCTCTTTCATTTGCTAACTTTTTCACATAAAAATTCAAAAAATATTACCTGAATAAAATAATTGCTTATAATAATGTTTAGGCCATTCGCAATGCGGTGAGGTGGCAATGCTCAAACCAGGGGCTGGGCCAGGTTTTTTTTGTTAAGGGGGGTCGGCGTGCTTAACGCAAAGAGTCATAATAGTGATAAATATTTCTTCAAAAATTAATCTCTGTTGTTGTCTTTAATTATTTAAGTTATTCATTTATGAATTATGTACACATGTCTGTAGAATAAGGAGGGCCGAATGTAAAAATTAGTAGAAAACCGACTTTCAATTCTGATGACTAATGAATGAAATGAGTTGATTAGGGGTGGCTCAACACCCACTAGTGTGATAACCGGTAATATTTCCAGGGTTAAGTATTATAAAATATTATAGTTTTGTATTTCGAAGTCTTTCGATCTTGTAAGTTTTCCTGATGAAAGCTGAAAAGTTGACTTCTGTTGACTATTTTTGCGAAAAAATGGTTTCGGTGTAACCGGGAGTTTGATGAAGTCTTGAGTTCGTAAATGAATCACTTTTGATTCATTTTTCTGTTTTAGAGTGGTTTTGAGGTTTTCAGTGCTTTCCGGGAAGTTTTCTCGCGTTTAGCGAAAAATCGTCACGCAACGCGTACCGACACGACAGTTTATTCGAGTGTGAAGATTTTATAAAGTTGGGAATGTATAAATGGGTTTATTATTTAATAAATTCATAATGATATAATAACATGGTTTAAACATAAATCGTGAGTGTGAGATTTGAAAGTTAGCAGAAAACAGTTGTTTTCGTGAAATTCGGTAAAAGACTGAAACGGTCAGAAAAATGTGAAATTTTGGTTGAATATAAGTTGTTAAGCCTTATTTTGTGGTTTGAAGTGTTTTTAAATGGACGAGCGAGGTTCGGTTGAGTTTTGTCAAAAATTCATGTTTTCGGTCCGGAGTCGGCCGATAACGGCTCAAAATGGATTTTTGTAGCAATTTAATGTGATACGTGCCGTGTGAATAACCCATGTTTATGGAAAAATGATTTTAAACGCAATGAAAATGATAACTAAGTTCGGTTGACATTTTAAATAGATGAAAATGAGTTTTTAAGTGATCCCGACACAAAAAAAAAGACCCGAGACCCTCCCTAGGATCCAATCGGTCAAAAGAAGTCAAGAGGAGACCAAATAGCTATTTTTAAGCTAGCATGTCTTGCATAGTACCCTTTTTATTCCACCACCTCAAACATGTTTGGTTCATGCATCATTTTGAAATCAAAAACACAAAAAAAATTCTCTCTCTTTCTCTACATTCGAACGAACCACAAGGAAGAAGAAACAAAGATTTTTGAAGATTTTCACAAGAACACGGGTTAAGAATAGTTAGTGGGTTGATAGTTAGTAAACGCGGGTTATATAAAAGGTGTACAAATTCGTTCCTTTCGCGTCAAAACCGAACCAAGGTCATCAAAACTTGTAAGTTTTCTAAACTTTGTTAAAAGTTGTACTTTTGTGGTAATTATGGCGTTAAAACACTAGTTGTACAAGTTGATCGTCGTAAAAATCGAATCTTGGAAACGAAAAAGTGTAAAAAAGGGGTGTTTGTGCGTCGGCTAAAAAGGAAAGAAAGAAAGAAATTTTGAGTTTAAATAAAATGGTTGTTGTGGTAATTTTTTATTTTATGAAATGCTTAAAAGGGCTTATTTTGAGGTTTTGCTTATTTAATAAGCTAGGTTATAACTTATTTGAGGTGTGTATGTTTTCGGCTTGGGCTTGGCCCAAATAAGGGTCAGTTTGTTTGTGTGGTCCGGCGCCAAGATGGGCTTGACCCACTTAGTTTGCTTATTGGAGTTGATTAATGGATTTGAATATTTGATTTGGTTAATGGATTGAATAATGGGTTTGGTTTTTCTTGGTTATTGGTTAATGGGTTCGGTTTATTTTGAGCTTATGATTTTCGGCTTATTTTTATAAGCTTATTAGTTTTTGGCTTATACTAAAAGCTTATGGCTTATTGATTGGTTTCGGCTTATATTAAAATATTATAAGCTTATAGCTTATATTTGATTCGGCCTAATGGTCTTAAGGTCCATTGGGTTTAGTTATATTTTTGGACTTATGTAAAGAAATATGAACTAAGTTTTGCTATTAGGCTAATTACTTAAAGACCGTAATAGGCCATAAGACCAATAACAAGTAAATGAATTTGTGGACTTTATAAACGGACTAAAAGAATTATGTTGGACTAAGAGAGATTTTGTTGGACTTGTCGGATGTAAAGGGGTTATTTTGCTACGGTTTGATAAAACATGTTGAAGGTATTAATATTGTGTTTGTCTGTCGGAAAATCGTGCAGGTTTGGAAAAGAGTTTTGGATTAAGGGTATGAAACCTGTTATGGAACAATTCCATAAGAGCGTACGGGTCATAGCCGAATTTTCCAAAATGGAAATTTATACTTAGAAACTTTGTTGTTACAAGGGTAAGATTACTTTCACGATATTAACGAAAAAAATCGTATATATTACATGAAAATTATTACACAATAAGAACAGACGATAATTGTTACAAAACATGTTCTACACATTTACTATTTTACTTGTTGTGACGATTTATTTAAGGACATGAAGATATACTCAAAGGACGAGTTAAGAGTCGTAGTCATTTAAGCTATTGGGCCAATGGCCTACTACCCGGTCACGCGACGTTCTACCCCTTTAGCCCGATAGATAAGACAAAATAAAATAATAAAATATTATTATTATATTTTAACTTATTGATCAGTCTTTAATACCTCTAAATATATATCTACGTATATCGTATGATTGTACTTATCATATATATACGGAATTCAGTTCACTAAATAAAAGCAACCGTAAAGTGTCAATGAAATACTACACTAGTCTGCTGTCTCAAACGCTTCTATAAAGTAAACCAATCCAAATCAAATCAACTACTCTCCCTCGAATCTTCCCACTCCAATCTCTCCATCTCCCGCTATCATCCCACTATCCAAACATCTCACAACTATCTATAACTCTTATAATCGTCCTCGATTACGAAAGTTGATTATTACACTTCGGCTTTTGAGCTGCTTACTCATTTCATTTTGATATTTTTTCGGCAGAGTATTTTTGCGTCGATGGAAACCGATTCAACGATTAGAAGGTGTTCGAACAATATGGTAAGAGATGTCGCCCTCTGTGCCCAAGGAGTGGTTTGAGTGTCGTTTTCGCTAATTACCACACAACCATAAAAGGATAAAGTGTTACTAACGAGAAAACGATCTAGGTATAAGACGGAATTTTTTTTTAATAAAATAACTTAACGATATGAGGTAACGAGTTTGGACTGATAGATAACTATTGCCATGGGCATTTGTGATGGCCCCCATCAGGATTTTGCGTGATGTCAACCAGGGAACACTCCCTATTTACAATGTCCGCTACTATTTGACCGAGTTCAATCACACTAGCTAATCTGGGGCGTACGGTACGTAGTCCGGGTGTGTCCATGTGCGCTTGCGGTAGCAGATTGATTGAGGCATTGGCCATTTTAGAGATTGTGCGTCAGGTGACTTCTTTTAGTATATGCTGCTGAGGTGTGGTTTCCGTAGCCCCCCTTTTTACTGTTTTCCATTGGGGAACATCGATACGCCAAAATGGTGTTGTTGAAATGTCTTGAACTGACTGTATCGAAATTTGTTTTGTTTTATGCGGGACAAGTTATGTGCTTATTGACATGCAAACGTTGACTATTAGTGTGTTGTATAATGTTTTTGAGGCGGATAGGTACTCATACCTCCTACCAAGTATTTGTGTGATTGATTGGGATCGATTGGGTATGCCTACCTAGTATTTGTGTAGTTATTTGGAGCGGAGTGGTACGCCTACCCGGTATGTGATGAGGTCCTGCCCTAATTTTAGTGCACCAAGCTTAGGGGATACAGGAATGTCCCTTTAGGTGCGTAAGTGACCATATATGATTTATGAGTTGGTTCACATATAAATAAATTATATATAATATGTATGTATATATATATATATATATATATATATAATATAATATATATATATTCACCGTCATGAATTGCACTATTGTCTACATGTTATGAGAGAATGGGCATAGCTTTTTGGGTTTAAAAGGACAACCTACGAGCTCCACGCTAACATTATTGTTGACGTTTTCGAAGTATCATTTTCTCAAGAGTGATCCAAACAAAGGTATAAAAGGGTATTGGAAGAGCAAAGATATATACGCACAAGGAGAACAGGGGTTATATGGGTTTTGATTAACATTTTTGACAAGTCTTAAACCGAGTAAGACGATTCATGTAAACACAAATTTTATTATTGTAAATTCTAAAGTGCATGAATCTTGAATCTTGTGCGAGAAACGGTCATCAGTCGCATCCCGGTATTTCCAGCCACTGCTGACGGGTGTGTGACAGCTATGCGGATCTCGGAAAGAGCCAAGGTTATATAAGAATGCCGATTTTTATAAAATCAAAACTAAAAAGCGCAACTGAATAACCAAAAAGTGAAGTCTGTTTTTAGTAGAACCTCGAACATGGCGAAAGTCAAGTAGCCCGAGTAGTTCATGGTATTTTTCTTAAATTATGCATAGCCTGATCAACTATGCTTAATTCAGGAAGGACTATGAAATGATGAGGTTAGTTTTCTAAAAGTTATGTTATGGGAGGGAAGGGATGTGTGAGTAATGTGACCACCTAAAAATTATAGGATGTAAAGTGATGAGAACACTTACGAGTGTTATTATATTGTATATTTTGATTTTAATAAGGATTACCATACCCTGCCTTATGTAAGAAGTAGTGGCGCGGATGATTCCCCTTGAGAGTGTAAGTAAAAATTGTCGCGGGTAGTGATGATTGATTGATTGATGTTGGCCATGCTTGCCTTAGTGTAGTGTGTGTTGTCTTGAGAATTTTTGTGGATAGTCGCGGTAGCGACGTGATTTGGGAATATGCTTTTGTAGATTATGTGTTTTATGTGTTGACAAGTTGTGCCTGTTCGAATAATCAGAATCTTCGTAATGATATATTCAGTTGGTCGTATTCTTAACCTGATATATATAGTATATATCTATACTATTATTATATATTGAGGTGTGTTGGTGTTAATATAACATATATAGAATGAGGATATACATATATAACATAAATAATAACATATACATATATCTATAGTCTATAATATATATACATATACATAAATATAACAACACATATATATATATATGACATATAGTATATACAAATATACATATGCATATGCATATAATATATATATATAATTAAATTAGATATTAGCTATATAGTAGTAATAAGCATATATATGATATTACCTATAAACTAATATATAAATATAGATATAAATATAATATATATATATATATATATATATATATGTATATATATATATATTTATATATATATATATATAACATATATATACATATATAAATTATATATAGATATCCACTACCACACACATATATATTATATATATATATATAATATATATATATATATATATATATATATATATATATATATATATTATATATATATAATACACACACACTACATATATAAGGCACGACCGAGTATATTTCGGTCAGAAGCATGCGACAAGATGGAGAAGCCTAAAGTGTTAGATGTAATCTGAATATGGAACAGGTGAAGAAAGTAGAGGAGATGATTGGAGTTTCGTGGTCTCTAGTTCAAGGAGAAGAGGAGAAGAGGAAGACGGGTGATCAAGTGAGTAAAGAGTATGTAGCCGATGCAGTGAAGCACCAAAACTGAATCAATTGGGGTAGTTGCGTTTCGTTCGTTGATGTCTATTTTCAATGAGGGTTGAGTTCAAATTAATGTGAGGGCCATGGTGGTGGCTGGGAAAAAGGTGGGTTAGGTCACTTATACGTAGTGCAACGAACAACCGGATATTATTGGGTTACAAGAAACAAAAAACGGTATAGTTGATGATTTTTGGATTGAAGATATGGGGTTGTGTAAAGATTATAGATATTCACATTACAGGCAAACAAAAAACTCGGGGTATAATTTTAATTTGGGACACGATGATATTTACATACAAGGATGCGGTGGGAGACGAGAGATTCATAGCAATAAAGGGTATGTGGAAAGGGAAAGTAGATGATATATTTTTAGTTTGCATTTATGGGCCAAATGTGAGTCGACAAAAAAACGTCATTATGGGATAGGCTCGCGGGGTTGATGGATAGATGGCGAGGTGCTTGGTGTATTTTTGGAGATCTAAATGTGGTTAGAAGTAGTGAAGACAGGCTTAATTCACAAGTGAACATTAAAGAAATGTGTGAGTTCAATGAGTTCATAAATGACGCTAGATTAATGGAAATTCTGATAGGTGGAAGGAGATTTACTAAGGTAAGTGATGCCGGGATGAAGCTCAGTAAATTAGATCGCTTTTTGTTGAATGATGATTTTTATAGTATATGGGGTAATCTTTCGATTATTGCTTTGGATCATAAATTATCCGATCATTGCCCAATAGTGTTGAAAGACGTGGATTTAGACTTTGGTCCTAAACCAATCAGAATCTTTAATATTTGGATGGATGAATCGGATTTTCGACATGTCACTGAAGAGGCGTGGAAAAAAGAAGTGAGGAGTTATTGACCGGATTGTATATTTCGTGATAAACTAAGAAATATCAAGACAAGTCTTAGGGTGTGGAGTAAGCACAGGTTTGGTGGTCACAAGGAAAAAATTGAAGGGCTAAAAAAGGATGTTATGCGGTGGGAATTAGAAGCTAAAAACAGAGTTTTGAATGAGGTGGAGCGAAACACATGGTTGGAACACGAAAACGGTGGGAGGAGAAGGAAAATAAATACGGTAATATGCTCCGACAAAAAGAAAAAATTCGGTGAGATGTGGAAGGAGATGAGAATTCAAAGTTTTTTCACTCGTACGTTAACAAGAGGAACAATAAATGCAACATAAGAGGGCTTATGATTAATGGGGTATGGAATAAGGAGCCTAAGCTAATAAAGACGGAGACGGCTAGACATTATAAATCCTTATTCTCTCAAGGGCGGGAAATTAGACCGATCCTTTGTTGTGATAGGTTAGAAAAGATATCAGCGTAGGAAGCGAGGATTTTGGAGAAAGAGCTTAACGAGAAAGAGGTATGAGATGCAATATGTGGTTGCGGGGGAGATAAATCCTCGGGGCCCGACGGGTTTAATTTCAAGTTTATTAGATATTTTTGGGAGGTGATCAAATCGGATGTGATGAGGGCGGTAATGTGGTTTTGGAAATGTATGGAGATTTTATGGGGGTGCAATTCATCTTTTGTCATTATTATTTCAAAGGTTTTGGATCCCATTGCGCTTGGGGACTTTCGACCCATTAGTCTTATTGGTTGTGTTACAAAGTTATTGCCAAATTGTTAACGGAAAGGGTTAAGCGTGTAGTGGGTAATATGGTGAGGGAAGTTCAAAACGCGTCTATAAAAGGAAGATATATCCTCGACGGAATTTTAATTGCAAATGAGACGATGGAGTTCTTAAAGAAAACGAAGAAAAAAGGCCTTGTTTTTAAAGTGGATTCCGAAATGGTGTACAATAGCAATAATTGGAGTTTCTTATTGAATATAATGAATAGAATGGGGTTCGGGCGTAAATGGTGTAAAAGGGTAGAGATGTGTCTTCGGTCGTCGTGCATATCTATTCTTGTGAATGGATCACCAACGGAGGAATTTAGGATAGAAAGGGGGTTAGACAAGGTGACCCATTATCGCCTTTTCTATTCATTTTGGCGGCAGAAGGTTTAAACGCAATTGTTAGCGAAGAAATGGAAAATGGTGTCTTTAGAGGGGTGAAAGTAGGTGAGAACAATGTCACGGTGTATCATTTACAATACGCGGATGACACTATATTCTTTGGTGAATGGAATAAGTATAACGCTAGGTCTCTTATGTGTATTTTAAGGTGTTTTGAAAGGGTATTTCGGTTACAGGTAAATTACAGTAAAAGTAAGCTTTATAGTATCGGGGTCGACGAGATGGAGCTGAATTACATGGCGGGGTGGATGGGTTGTGGTGTCGGTGATTTTCCTTTTACTTATTTGGGGATACCAGTTGGTGAAGATATGAGTAGGATAAATGCATGGAACGTTGTAGTAGATAGGTTCAAGAGTCGGTTGGCCGATTGGAAAGATAAAACGATGTCGTTCGGGTGGCGTCTAACATCGGTTAAAACGGTTCTAGGTAGCTTGCCATTATATTAATTTTTCGATGTTCCAGTGTATAAAAAATCTTGAGAGAATTCGAAAAAATTTCTTTTGGGGTGGGGTTGGGGAAGGGAAAAAATGTCATGGGTCAAATGGGATATGGTTCTAGCTTCACATAGGTCAGGGGTTTAAATATCAGGTCATTACGGGCAAAAAATTTAGCTTTATTGGGTAAATGGTGGTGGAGGTTTTGGAACGAGGGGGAGTTAATGGGTTACGGTGATTAAAAGCATTCATGGGGAAAATAGGGCAATGGGTTGGGGAAAGGCCGTCTCTAAATTTATAAAATTAGTGAGGGCCCTAAGCGAAATAACATAATAAGACCTTTCGAGAAAAAATGTTATATACAAAATGTCATTGCTATAAGATATAATGCAAATTAGTTATCTAAATGTTTATCATATTGTTAACATGACAAATTTTGAGGCCCCTAAAATTTTTGAGGCCCTGTGCGGTCGTTCACCCCGCACACCCTTAAAGACGGCCCTAGGTTGGGGGTAAGAGGGAGGGGGAGGGGCGGGATATAGTGAGAATAGGAAAAGAGATGGATGGGTTGGGGATCAGGTTTACAGCTTCATGTATAGGCGTGTTAGGGGACGGGAGGGATATTATGTTTTAGACGGATAGGTGGGTTGGTGATCACAGATTATGTGATAGATTTCCTAGATTATTTCACTTAGATAGTAGAAAGGAGGGTAGGGTGTGGGATAAGGGATCGCGGGTTAATGACGTTTGGGTATTGAATTGGGAATGGGTTAAAAGCATTAGGGGTAGAGTAGTTAGGGAGTATGAGGAGTTTCTTGGGGTGGTTCAAAATATTGTTGTTGAATTTAAATGTAGGGACAAATGGAGGTGGATGCTTGGTGAGGATGGCGAGATCACGGTTAAAGGGCTTGCTAGATTGGCCGAGGAGAAGGCGTTGTGTGTGGAAGGTGGCCATCACGAGACGATATTGAATAACTTAGTGCCTAAGAAAGTAAACATCTTCTTGTGGAGGGCGCTAAAAGGAAGACTACCAGTTCATGTAGAATTAGATAGAAGAGGTATTGATTTAGACTCGGTTCTTTGTCCTTGTTGTATTGATATAGTGGAAATGTGCTCTCATAGCTTGATCACCTGTGATCTAGCGATGAGTGTGTGGGATAAAATATTCAATTGGTGGAAGGTAGGAAGGGTTAATGCTTTCACTATTGAAGAAATTTTCTCATATAGCAGAAATGTTAATATCCCCACATCTTTAGCTCGTGTTTGGAAAGCTGTTATATGGACTTGTGGATACTTCATTTGGAAAAAAAGAAATGCGCGAGTGTTCGGCAAAAAATGTCAAGTACTAATAAGATTGTTCAAGACATCCAACTCAAAAGTTTTGAACGGATTGTGAGAAGTGTTAATACAAATATTCGCGCAAAAACGATATTTATATTTGATGATCTTCATGTTTTGATAATAACAAATATAATGTCATACTACATAAAAGTTTACGTAAACAAGTTATTTAGTCGAAAGTTTACTTGACGACGACAAATCACTTAAGGTATGAATATGGCATTATTAAACATAGTTAATGATCAAAGAAAAATATTATCATTTGCATAAATCTTTTCTAATCAAATGATTTAAGTTAACACATGATTAATTATAAGCTAGTTATATTAATCATGTAAGACAAAATAAGATTAACCATAAGTGGAAACAATCTTTCCAAATCTTTTCAAATCTTTCCAAATCTATAAAATCTTTCCTTATTGGTGATAAGAAATATTTTGTTCTAGAAAAATCTAATAAACTAATTTTATTAAGTACAAAACAATATTTTATATAGATTTAGGGTTAATCACAAAATAACAAATGCTATCCTACCTCCACCCACGGATCTACCAAATACATGGGACGGATCCAACAAATGGTGGATCTGTGAGTCGCACGTTGCAGCTGTCTTGGACAGATTTGAATTTCAAAGGTTTGCCTATAAATAACAACCTTAAGCTTTCATTTTAAACAACTCTTGACAAATATTTTTACACACATATTTTATCTTTTTATATTCTTTGATCATTACACTTGTTACAAAATCCATTACAAGTGATCAACTCATTTCACTCTTTAGTGAAGAACACTTACGAAGACGTCAAGCTTCAAGTGTTAATAGTTTAGTTGTGTCATCACGTTTGTGATAATCATTCATCTTGTATATCTTGTGTTGTGTGTTATGTGTATCATATGTGTATGATAGGTTACTATTTAGGCCACAAAATACATAGTGTGTTAGATTGGTTCTATCTCGAAGTAGAACTCGATATTTAGCATAGTATCAGAAAAACTGTAAGCGACGTGTACGGTTTTCTCCGCCTAAAGGGAGCTTGTTGACATAGTGAAGATAACTCTCAAGTTGGGTACTTGGAGAGTGGAGTAGGGCGAAGAGGTGCTTCATAGCCGAACCACTATAAATCATTGTGTCATCGGTTTGATCTTTCTTATCTTTACTTGTTCATATTTCGTAGATTACTTACTTACTTATGGCATCGCTATCATATACACTTGTGTATATCTCTTGAGTTCACATAAGTTGAAAATCTAAGTTTTAATTTTTAAAACGATAAAAACTATTCAACCCCCTTCTAGTTTCCACAATTGGTATCTGAAGCCAAGGTCACCCAAGATCTTTAACGTATATTGTACATTAAAGGTTGAATCGATCTATGGATTCGGATAAATATCTAGAAGGTTAATCTATGCAAAGACCACCACCTTTTGAAAGTGATCATTTTATATATTGGAAAATAGATTTGAAACTTATGTGAAAGCAAAAGATTTAGATCTTTGGCATATTATCTTGAATGGTGATTTTCCACCGGTTGCCAAAAATGAAGTTACCCAAATTTTAGAGGTTGTTCCTTTTGAAGAACAATTCGACGATCTTAAAAAGAAACTTGCTAAAAATAATGAAGCTAAAATGGTTCTTTATAATGCTTTACCTAAAAAGAAATACGAAAGAATTTTTATGTGTAAAACGGCTAAAGATATTTGGCAATCATTGTTAATTACACATCAAGGTAATAGCCAAGTAAAGGATAATAAAATTGATCTTCTTGTTCAACAATATGAACAATTTACTATCCTTGAAGAAGAATCTATTGATAGCGTTTTGCTAGATTTAACACTATTATTACTAGTCTTAAAGCTCTTGATAAAGGTTTCTCTAGCAAGAACTATGTTAGGAAGTTTCTTAGGGCTCTACATCCTAAATGGAGAGAAAAGGTCACGACGATTGAAGAATCGAAAGATTTTTCATCACTAGCTCTAGACGAGCTTATCGGCAATCTAAAAGTACATGAAGTAGTCATGGAAAAAGATTCCGAAATCTATAGAGGAAAAAAGGAAAGAATTAAGTCCATCGCCTTGAAAGCTAAGAAAGAGTCTAGTGATGATGAAACTTTGACATCCGGAAGCGACGAAGAAGAATATGCTATGGCCATAAGGAAATTTAAAAAGTTCTTTAGAAGAAAGGATAAATTTGTTAGGCAACCAAGAGAAGAAAAGAAGTCATTCCGACAAAGGGATGAGAAGAAAATAAAGAGTGACCAGAAATGCTTTAGATGCGGTGATCCAAATCATCTTATTGGCGATTATCCAAAACCATCTCGCAACAAAGATCAAAAGGCCTTCATTGGAGGTTCTTGGAGTGACAGCGAAAATGACGCCGAAGACAAAACTAACGATGAAACGTATCTCATGGTTCAATCGTCAAATGAGGTAACTCTTAACTCTTCTTACTATAGTGATAAAGCATCTTCTCTTGATAATGATATTATGCAAGTAGAATACGATAGCCTATGTGAAATTAGCCTAAAAATCATCAACAAAAATAAATTTTTGAAAACTAAAAGAGGTCTTTTAGAAAAAGAAATTTTAGAATTGAACGAGAAAATTAAGAAACTTGAGAGAGGTAAAAAATTGATATTGCGTGTAAGTCATGTCAAGAACTTAAATCGGAAAACGCTAAACTTAAGGAAAGTCAAGTTAAATTTGTTAAATTTGATAAAAGCGCTAATTCACTAAGTGAAATGTTAAATAATCAAAAGTAACCTAGTTACAAAATAGGTCTAGAATTTGATAGTAGTAAAGCGTCAACAAGCGGAACTAAAACCATGAGTTTCGTTGGATCGTCCGCTGAAAAAGCGATGGACGGATCCACCATAAAGGTGCACGGATCCACCATGCCTGGATCCGTGAGTCGCACCAATGGCGAAAAAAGGACATAACACGTTTTTAGTCCACCCATGTCTTCTAGATCGGATTTTGTTATTACTAGGAAGAAACTAATACATAATAGCATTGATGAGTCAAAGAAATCGCCTTTAAAACCATCACTTAAAAACGGTATTGGTTGTGTCAAAACTGAGTCTAGATCAAAAACACCTCCGCCTAGGAGAAACATCTCTTCTCAACCAAGATACAACACACCTCAATCTAGAAGAAACTCTCGACAACAAATTCATCAAAACTTCTATCCTATAAATTGGAACAACCAACAAAGTCAAGGCTTTGTACAAATGGGAAATTGTATCCCATTTTAATATCCCAATCAATTGCAACAAATGCAAGGGATGTACAACACTAACATTTTCGGACCCATGAGATATTGTGGACCAAACGCTTGAATATGTTTTTGTTGGAATATGTATGCTTGAGAACATGCTTAGAACCGGATGAATGGATCAAAGATAGTGGTTGCTCCAAACATATGACCGGTAACAAGAGTTTATTCTCTACCTACAAAGCATACGACGGAGGTAATGTTGTTTTTGGAAGTAACTTAAAAGGAAAAATCATAGGCAAATGTACGATCTCAAATACCTCTCTCACTATAGCTAACGTAGAGCACATAGATAACTTAGCATTTAATTTACTTAGTGTCGGTCAAATTTGTGACAATAAGTGTCAAGTTTTATTAACGGAAGATGGTAGTGAAATAATTAAAGATGGTAAAATCATAGGAAATGGAATTAGGAAAAATGGTTTATACATAATAAAATTAGGAAATAAGTCTCAAGACAAATTATGTCTCGCCACGGTAGTGGATAATTCTACCTTATGGCATAGAAGACTAGGTCACGCAAATATGCGCTTTATTCAATCTTTGTCATCTAAATAATTAGTTAGAAACTTACCTAAGCTAAAATATGATAAACATTTTTGTGATGCTTGCAAAATTAGGAAGCAAGCTCATGCAAGTCATAAAGCTAAAAATATAGTTTCCACTAAAAGATCGTTAGAATTATTACATATGGACTTATTTGGTCCATCAGCAATTAAAAACTATGGAGGTAATTTATACACCTTAGTAGTAGTAGATGATTATTCTAGGTATACATGGACTAGTTTTCTAAAAACTAATAATGAAGCTTTTGAGAAATTTGAAATACTAAGTAGGAAAATTCAAAACCAACTAGGTACTTCTATAATAGCTATTAGAACCGATCATGGTCGGGAATTTGATAATAAAGTACAATTCGGAGCTTATTGTGATGCAAAAGGCATTACTCATAACTTCTTGGCTCCACATACTCCACAATCAAATGGGGTTGTAGAAAGAAAGAATAAGACCTTACAAGAAATTGTTAGACTTTTCTATAATATGGCCTATATTGTTTACGCATTAGAATATTGTATATATTAATGTTGATTTACATTGGTAATATAATGATTTACTTACCATAATGTGACTCCTAATGTAATCAAGTCTTGATGGGAGACTTAACTAATTATAGATTATATTATGTTTTGTAATCTTTATTTAAGTTGGAGTTGATCCGTATCTCAATCTCTCACTATAAATAGGGGATTAGTTCCACCCTATAACACACACAAAATACATTTCATCATCTTGTGAGAGGATTGAGTAGAAGATCAAAGTTCCACCGGGTGTTCCATGACGTTCTCTACTCTTAACTCAAGTAAGTTTTCTGTTATGTTTACCATTTGATCTAATTGTCGATGTGTTTATGTTAAGCATGAGTAAATGGAACTAAATTCAATATGTGGCATCAGAGTGAATGATCAAATCACGCTTTATTAATATGCGTCTATGTTCTCTTGAATATTAAGTGATCGATCTATCGCATGATTATTTATTTGGCTTTACGTGATTGATTAAATTTATGATCGCATGATTATCTTATATAACTGATATGAATTGACTAATAAATTAAATTATCTTGATGCTAGTTTGAAATCTTTTAAGGCTTATATGATATAACCCACGTCATCTTATAAAAAGGCTAAAGATCTATTGGTTCATTTTTTTTACTCATGACTGTTTTGATTGTTTTTAGATCTAATGTCTTCATGTGTTCATCATATAAACTATTCGTTTTATTAATCATGTATTGATAGCAATGTTTGGCCGATTCGATAATGTTAACGAATTCATAAACCGAACAGTTCGTATTTTCTTGTATATGTCTAATCATGTAATAGATTCTTTATTATTTTTATTTATCCTTGATATGCATGTATGTATTGAACCTACTGTCTTGCTTCATGTTAATTGTTTTTGGAGTTTGTGTTTTACTCCTATCTTGATATATATGTAACTCATATCTATACGTCAGTCATATCTAAATTTTATAATGTACTACAAACTGTTTTTTCATATTTATTTTATTTTGAGTTCGTGACATTATTTTGATCACGTTATTACTCATAAATAAATAAAACTGATTTGAACATTATGTGTTCGGAAACAAAACTTCTTCTTGATTATAAATTAAATGAGTGTATTCTTCCATAATAATTAATTTAATAGGGTATACATGTTTTCATTTATTTTTGTTACATGTGTTATGACTACTTGATTGTTAAGATTGATTGTTGGCACAAAGGAAAGCACTTAATCGAAAAAATCATGTGAATTAAAGTCATACTAAGTTACGTTTTGGTGTGTTCGGGATTGTGGATTAACCCAACAGATAATCATAATTTTGACCGCCAAACGGGGTATTTTCAAATTATATACTTAGTTAACTAATATTTTTGCCCAAAGGTGATTATTTGTTGATTCAGTTTGCATGATTTAATAAAGAAGTTATTAGTGTGTTGTTAATGGAACCAAAGAGAAGTTGACAATTACACCAAACTTCTTATGTGAATCTAATTTTGTGTTGTGGTTAGATTTCTATAACTAACTTTTACCCTATAGTTGGTTATTATTATGATACTAATAGTCTTTATATGATTTGTACCGTGGAAATAATTTTAGTCCTATATGAGCTTAATGATAAATTTGTTGTTACCACCTACTGCTATCACCAATTGTGTATCTGTCATTGAACCCCTTAATGGAACAAATTTTTCATCGTGGAAAGAGCAAGTGAAAAATTCCCTCAGCATAACGGATTTGGACTATGCATTAAGATTCGACAAACCTAACCCTCTAACGGCCACTAGCACGGTCGATGAGAAGAGGACTTATGAAATACGGGAAAGGTCAAATCGCATGTCCCTAATGATAATGAAGAACTCTATTTCGGTAGCTATTCGAGGAGCCATTCCGGACTCTGAGAATGCTAAAGAGTTCTTAAAATCTGTTGAGGAACAATTTAAGGGCTCGTCTAAAGCTAATGCGAGTACTCTTATTCTCAAAATGCTCACCACCAAATATGATGGTCTTAGTGGGGTTCGTGAGCATATCATGATGATGAATGACATGGCCTCTAAATTAAAAGGCATGGACATGGAAATATCTGAAGGTTTTCTTGTTCATTTTATAATGACATCTCTCCCTGCTCAGTTTAGTCCTTTTAAGATCAACTATAACACGCAAAAGGAGAAATGGAAAATGAGTGAGTTAATAGCCATGTGTGTCCAAGAGGAGGAAAGGCTTAAAATTGAACAGCCAGAGACACTGCTTACCTAACTACCACTAAAGGCCACAAAAAGAAAATTTTTAAAGGTAACAAAGGTTCTAAATGGGAAAAACGAAATTCTGACAAGGCAAGTTCAAGTAATGGCAAGGATTTAAGCCCTAAATGTCGATTCTGTAAGAATCATGGCCATTTCCAAAAGGAGTGCCCAAAGTTTCGAGAATGGTTATATAAGAAAGGTTCATCTTTTTCCTATGTTACTTATGAAAGTTTTTTCATTAATGTCCCTTCAAACACTTATTGGATTGATAGTGGTTCCATGGTACATATAACAAATTTATTGCAAGGATTCCTTTCAAAGAGGATGCTACAAAAGGGGGAAAGAACCATTAGAGTTGGCGATGGGTATGAGAGACATGTTGAAGCCGTAAGAACTCTTAAATTAATTTTAAAGAGTGGTTTCATTATGTACTTAAAAGATACACTTTATGTTCCATCAATTACTCGGAACCTTATTTCTGTTCCTAAGTTACTTCTTCATGATTATGAATTCATGTTTGGATATTATGGTTTAAAATTGTATTTTAATTCCCGTCGTGTTGGCACTGGTTCATTAGAGAATAACCTCATTAAATTGCAATTAGATAGCAACTTTGAAAAATCCCTATTATCAATGGATGTGAATGTCAAGGTACAGCATACTGCCCAATTGGATGTCACTGTTGGACCTGAACCACTAACAACTAACAAGCCATTCTAAAAAAAATGGATGTGAATGTCATTAGTAATGGAAAAAGAAAACATTTAGATGAAGAAAGTTCCTCGAGATTGTGGCATAAACGTCTTGGTCACATATCTAAAGATAGAATGCAACGTCTTATAAAGGAAGGAATTCTTCATCATCTAGATTTTTCAGATTTTAATCAATGTGTTGAATGTATTAAAGGGAAATTTGTTAAAACTATTAAGAAATGATCCACAAGAAGTAAACATCTTCTTGAAATTATTCATACAGATATTGTGGGAAATTTTATAAATGACTAAGTGACATAAGTATTTTTTACGTTTATTGATGATGATTCTGTCTACACTTATGTTTACTTTGATAAAAGAAAATCTGAATTCTCGGATGTATTTAAAATCTTTAAAGCGGAAGTTGAAAACCAACTAAGCCGTAAGATCAAAATAGTGAGATCAGATAGGGGTGGAGAGTATTATGGTAAACACTATGATCTTGGTCAAAGCCTCAGGCCATTTGCTTTATATTGTTAGGAAAATGGAATTGTTAATCAGTTTACTATGCCATATACCCCACAACAAAATGATGTTGCAGAAAGGCCAAAATCGAGCAATAATAGCTATGGTAGCGAAGTATGATTTGCTAAATTTATTCTTCCAAAGTTTTTTGTTGGAATGAGGCCATTAATAACCGCAACTCATATTACTTAATAGGGTTCCCTTCTAAGTCGGTCCGGGATAGCCATTTGAGCTTTGGACAGGTAGGGCACCTAGCTTACGTCATTTTAAGATATGGGGTTGTCCGGCTAAAGCAAAAATTTTCAATCCTCAAACAAAGAAACTCGATTCAAGAACCATTAGTTGTTATTTTATTGGATACCCAGAACGATCTAAAGGGTATCGGTTCTATTGCCGTAATCATACCACTCGAATTGTCGAAACAAGGGATGCTGAATTTCTTGAAAATGGTGAAATCAGTAGGAGTGGTGAAAGAAGCATTGACTTAAATGAAAAATTAATGGGTGCTCCTAATCAAGAGTTATCAATTCCATTATATATGGAAAACTCAACAACCGTAACTTCTAATGAGGTTGTTGATATTCCTATAGTCGATGCACCACCACATGATGAAAACCCAAGTCCACCTATTGTTCAGCAACAATTACGAAGGTCTGAAAGGACCAGAAGACCTGTTGTTCATGATGACTTCATAACCTATTTCTATGAGGATGACTATGACTTAGGTAAAGTTGAAGATCCCATATTTTATAACGAGGCCATTAATAGTAACCAGTCAACTCAATGGCTTGAAGCCATGAATGATGAGTTGAATTCAATGCAAATTAATGATGTTTGGGAACTTGCATAATTACCAAATGGTGTAAAACCCGTTGGCTGTAAGTGGGTCTATAAAACAAAATTAGACCAGAAAGGAAACATCGAAAGATTTAAAGCACGCTTGGTTGCTAAAGGCTACACTCAAAAAGAAGGGATTGACTATAATGAAACTTTTTCTCCCGTTTCGAGAAAGGACTCCTTAAGAATAGTCATGGCCTTAGTAGCTCATTATGATTTAGAGCTACATCAAATAGATGTTAAAACTGCATTCCTTAATGGTGACTTGCATGAAGATGTCTATATGACACAACCAAAAGGGTTTATGGTTGAAGGCAAAGAACATATGGTTTGCAAGTTAAAGAGATCCATATATGGGTTAAAGCAGGCTTCTCGACAATGGTATCTGAAATTTCATGAAGTTATGAGTAAATTTTAGTTTAAGAAAAATGCAGTGGATCAATGTATATACCTTAAGTTGAGTGGGAGTAAATTTGTCATACTTGTATTATATGTCGATGACATTATTCTAGCAAGTAATGACTTAAATATGTTGTATGAGACTAAAGGTTTCTTTCAGAAAATTTTGAAATGAAAGATCTCGAGGAAGCCTCTTATGTAATTGGCATTGAAATATACTGAGATAGGTCTCGTGGGATATTAGGCTTATCCCAAAGGGCTTATATCGACAAAATCCTTAAGAAATACAGCATGCAAAATTGCTCTCCAACTGTTGCCCTTGTTGTTAAGGGTGACAAATTTGGTGCATACAAGTGTCCTAAGAATAAGTTGAAACAAGAAGAGATGAGACTTGAACCTTATGCATTTGTAGTTGGAACCCTTGCATATGCTCAAGTATGTACACGCCCTAATATTGCATACATTACGGGTATGCTTAGACGTTAACATTCTATCCGGGAAAGGAACATTGAAAAGCAGCTAAAAAGGTTTTACGATATCTTCAAGGGACTAAAAACTCAATGTTGACTTACCGAAAACGAATAACCTAAAAGTTGTAGGTTACTCAGATTTTGATTTTGATAAGTGTAAGGACTCTTCAAGATCCAAATCAAGGTATATCTTTATTCTTTCAAAAGGTCCAATATCATGGAGGAGTCATAAGCAAGAACTCACTACAACTTCCACTATGATGGCTGAATATGTTGCATGTTATCACGCGACTAGTCACGCCATATTATTAAGAAATCTAATTTCCGGACTAAAGGTAGTTGACTCTATTTCAAGACCCCTCATACTATATTGTGATAATAGTTTAGCTGTTAGATTTTCAAATAGCACTAGTTCCACTGGAGCTGGTTTATATCTTGAGACTAAGTATCTATATGTTCGAGAGAAGGTTGAAGACAATAGCATTGTCATAGAGTATATTAGCACTTATGACATGTTAGCAGATCCGCTTACTAAATGTTTACCACTCAAGCTCTTTTTAGATCATGTTGTCGGCATGGGTTTATGTGATAGTCAAATTTAAGGATTTATTGTTTTTGTTTTCACGTTATGTTGAAGTTTGTTATTCTCTAGTTTGCGCACATTATATTAAGATCTTATGAACAAACGATTCTTTTGGATCATTTTGAATGGATTTATTTTATTACCATTTCCATATTTTATGTTCATACACATTATGGATTATGATCATGATCATGTAGAAAAGCTAATAGTATAATTAGTAGGGGTCCCGTGTTAATAGCGATGCTAGTGACTATGTTAGTTTGCGTTAGTGATTCTATATGATTGTGATGAAGTTATGAAATCAACTTGGCCAATTTGTTGTTGTATAAAGTGTAAATAGAATAAGGCCAAGTGGGAGAATGTTAGCATATTCTATAAAATATTATGGCTTTAATCTATTTACGTCTAATATATTTGTACATAATGTTGATTTATTTTGGTAATAATTACTTGATTACCATAATGTGGCTCCTAAATCTTGATGGGAGATTTGACTAAATAAGGATTATATTATGTATCATAATCTTTACCTAATATGGAGTTGATCCCTACTCAATCTCTCACTATAAATAGGGGATTAATTATACCCCCATAACACACACAAATTCCATCATCTTGTGAGAGTATTCGGTAGAAGATCAAAGTTCCACCGGGTGGAGTAGAACGATCAAGTATCCATCGTGCGTTCCCAACAGGCGTTCTCCCTACATCCTTAACTCAATTAAATTTACTATTGATGTTTACCATTTGATCTAATTGTCGATGTGTTTATGTTAAGCATGATTAAATGGAACTAAATTCAATAGAAATGTCTAGGACTATGGTTAACGAACAATCCATTCCACAAAAGTTTTGGTTCAATGCCGTTGATACGTCAACTTATATACTAAAATAGAACATAATTAATTCGACCAATACTAGGAATAACCCATTATGTAAATATTTATGAGGTAGGAAACCTCCTATAGAATATTTTAAAAGTACATTAGAAGCAGTGCTTCTCATATTTGTAAAATACTAAAGACTATCTAACCAATTCTTGACCCAAAGTCATACGAAGGTGTTTTCTTCTATATATTCCTCAAAATAGTAAGGCATACATATTGTTGATATAAACATACACCATCAACAGTCGAAGAATCACTCAATGTTACATTCATTAGAAAGCCCATCCTCCTACCAAATTATCACCATTGGTTGATGATGATGTTGGTCAAGAAGAAGCCATTAGAAAGAATACCAAAATAGTAAATAATAATAATGAAGAAGATGAGT
Source organism: Tanacetum coccineum (assembly GCA_026074375.1). Taxonomy (NCBI): domain Eukaryota; kingdom Viridiplantae; phylum Streptophyta; class Magnoliopsida; order Asterales; family Asteraceae; genus Tanacetum; species Tanacetum coccineum. The sequence continues at coordinate 3,978 of BQNB010038706.1, read as the reverse complement.
CAATAGAGGTTGACGAAATCGTTAACATTAAGGAGTCCAAGAATCATCCACATTCCCAGAACAAAAGTCCACAAGAAATCTTAATAAACAGAAATCTTAAGATCTTAAGCCCAAAATCATAGTAATTACACTTTTGTTGATCCTAATCTACAATAGAACCAAAAAAATGTCAATGAACAATAAAAGATAACGAAGTCTAGGTTGTAGCTATGGCAAGAAGAACTAAATCAATTTTGTAACATTATCGACATTTTGCGGGAAACTAGTCTCTTACCAACTGCAGTCAAACTCCGCCATAGGAACACATTGTAGCTAATGATGTTTGGGAATTAGTCCCTTTACCCATGAGTCAATCGGTCATAGGAACAAAATGGGTCTTTAGAAACAAATTAGATTAAAACGGTATAGTATCTAGAAATAAGGCTAGATTAGTGGCACACGGATATAATCAACAAGAAGGTATAGATTATGATGAAACATATGCTCCGGTAGCTAGGTTAGAGTCGATTAGAATACTTCTTGCTATTGCTTGTGCAAATGATTTTAAATTATATCAAATGGATATAAAAAGTGCTTTCCTAAACGGTTTTATAAACAAAGAGGTTTATGTTGCTCAACCTCCGGGGTTTATTGATTTTCAAAAACCAAACTATGTTTATAAACTTAAAAAGGCTTTGTATGGTCTTAAGCAAGCTCCCAAAGCTTGGTATGATAGACTAAAAGCATTTTTGATAAAACACGAGTATTCAATAGGAATGGTCGATAATACACTTTTTACTAAGAAATCAAAGTCACATCTTATCATTGTTCAAATATATGTCGGCGACATTATATTTGGTTCCATGAGGCAAAACTTGTGTGATGATTTTGCGAAAATCATGCACGACGAGTTTGAGATGAGTATGATGGGGGAGTTGAACTTCTTCTCGGGTCTTTAAATTAAACAAATGGAAGACGGAATATTTTTCACTCAATCCAAATACATCAAGGAGATGTTAAAGAAGTTTGGGTTGGAAGATTCCAAACCAACCAAGACACCGATGTCAACGGTAATCAATCTCACTAAGGACGATGAAATCGACTCCGTGGAAGGCTTTAAATATCGTGGATTAGCTATAAAAAAATATCGAGGAGATGATTGGTAGTTTACTTTTTTTAATCGCAATAGGCCCCCGATATTTGTTATTTAGTGTTGGCTTTGTGCTCTGTTTCCAAGAAAATCCTAAGACTTACCCTCATTTAGAAGCCGTTAAGCGTATATTTAGGTATATTAGAGGAACTAGTCACTTAGGATTCTGGTATCCAAAGGAACACAGAATAGAAACTATTGTTTATGCCAACTCCGACCACGCGGGCGATTACGGTGATCATAAAATAGCACTAGTGTGCGTTTATACGGTTCTTGGGATGTTCTTGTTTGACATATTGGTTCGACTAAGAATCAAAGGGCCCTTGTTTCTCAACGAACGAAGAAGAATACCTTCTTCGCCAGAAGGCATGTCAACAAGCACTATGGATGAAACAAGCTCTCATCGACTACGACATACGCCTCGACGACATTTCGATTTTGTGCGATAATAAAGGCGCCATCTACTTAAGTAAAAACCCCGTACAACACTCTAGAACTAAACATATAGAAATCCGTCACCACTTTCTACGCGATAACATTCAAAAGGGCAACATTTCTATTGAGAAAGTTGCATCGGAGGATAATATAGCCGATATATTTACTAAGCCTTTAAAACGTGAAGTATTTAATTATTTAAAATTAGGATTAGGAATGATGGAACTTATCATTTTAGTGATTCCTCATCATCCCAAAAATAATCGTAAACGGAAATTTAATGAAGTAATTAATCATTATTCAAAATATGTTAATTCTCATTACAAGTTCCATTTACAAAACTTCTGATCATGAGCATAATCGAGATTAGAATTTTACTAGATAGAGAAAATATCATTAATATGACCATTAATATTTTCAAAGTCTACATGTATGGTCAATACATGAAATTACGAAAACGATTAAAAAAGACGAAAATGACAATCATCGAATTGCAACTCACACTTGTATTGACGATGTTTTATTGAGTCTAAATGTCCATAAATGATTGTGTTATTAGTGATGGTCAAACTTACGCTAAAAGATAACACACTCCTAGTAGGATCGACTAAGTTGAAATTCCATCAGGAAATTCACGACAAGTTGCACGGTTTACTCAAAAATTGGACGTCGACTCCGAAAATCATATCACATACTCCTAATAGTTAATGTAACATACTTCAATTGCCAAAAACACAACACCATATCTCAACTTTCTTGAAAATCAACTATGTCCGTATTTTTGGACACCAGTGGATCACGGATCCACCATATGGAGATCCGTATGTTATTTAAGTAGATCCGTGAGTCAACAGGATACCCTACATTTAAATTGTTGGACCACTTGGCTTCTCCTCCAATAACACACCACCACGTACATCTCATACCACCCAAGATTGAGCATTCCCACCAACATCATTTCAAGCTATAATTAAGATAGATCCATACATTTCAAGACATCTACATTTATAATTTTAAGTTTTTCTCTTCTAAATCTTTATTTTGAAACACTTGCTTTTCTTTCCATAAAAAGAAAAAGACTTGAAATAATAGATTAACTTTTTTTTCCATACTTGGAATTCACATTCAATGTGATTCGCCAAGAATCAAATTTTCGTTTAAAACCCCAAATTATGTGTTTTAAATAAAAACTCACAATTAGAATTTTTATAAACAAATATTGTTTATCTACATAGTTAATACAAATCAAAAATGATTACCCTATCATGAATGAACCTTTAAGATCTATGATTGATGTGTAATCTTGACTCATTTGATTTGAGAGATAAAGCAAAATGAAGATGTGTGATTATCTACATCATGTACATGAATCACACACATACATCATAACTTATTTTCAATATACATACCTATATCTTAATTATAAATTTACTAGTCTCAATTATGCTTGGAATGATGAAACGTGATTACAAAAGAACCAAAGCCTACATACCAAAAATTCATCATCAAAAGTCTACTCTAAACAATGTTAAAAGCTCTTTTAAAACCCTTAGAAATCGCTTCATTCATAAAGGAAGACACATAGAATCCTTTTTCACCTTTGGCGATGACATCGTTGATAAATTCAAATCCATTCATGTTTGATTGTCTTCATCACTTTAAACGGTCAGTATTTGTCCACGCTCATCCTCGAATTCTATCATAAATGCCAATTTAATTATTCGTGAACACGTGATCTGTCTTTCGATTTGCTTCACACATTCGGACAAAACTTAAACAATGTCACTTGAAAAATTCGGCCAATTCCTTCAAATTCTATACAAAGGAACATGTGTCTTCTCAAAGAAATGTTCATTAGAACTTTTGAACACTACTCGTGAAAAACATGTCTCCTATCAAACTAGCCTTCCAAACATTAGAGATGTTGTTCAAAACATTTGCATTCCATCAAGCCATCAAAATTACTCAAACCCTACCATTATTCTCCGAGATAATCTTCCTTCCAACATCAAGGATTGGGAACTCATTGTCCGTGAAAATGTCATTTATGTCGACACTCACAAAAGCTTCATAGATGCATGCTCTGCCATCATGCTCTATCATCTCAAAACTCTCAAGACTTTAACCTCGCCTACTTCATTGCTCATAAAATTGAGAATGTCAAAAATAGAGTCGATTGTCCTCTTCCTTATGGTTTACTTATTACTCGTCTATGCCGATTCTTTCTTGGTAAACATCCTACACTTTTTCGTCCTCACCATAAACTACAATTCGTTATGCACTATCAAATGATGAGTTCCATCAATAGGAAGAATGAGAAAATGAGAAATAAGAGTGAAGAAGTTAAACTTGACATACCTTACTCACCATCATCGGAGGAGAGCTCAAACCAATCATCTCCTTTGCTAGGATAT